>VZRQ01003333.1:134730-200932 GCA_013397975.1 Machaerirhynchus nigripectus
GTAAACTCCTCTTAGCAAGTCTGAAACTGCCTAAGAAAAAAAAAAGAAAAAAAAAATGAAAAAACATTAAGGGAAAGATCCAAGTCTTTCACCATCTCTACTCTGGGTGCTCTCTCTCTCTTCCACTCGGTCAGAAAAGATCTCTAAATAAATAATAGTAACAAATAATATAATCAATAAATAATATACTATTAAATAAAGAATAATAATAGTACACTTTTAACAAAAACAATTATAATAATTTTTAAACAATTCTTTTTCAGATTACTAAACTGCAGGCTTCTGGAATGGGACGGCTGCTGTGTTGTTTGGCCCCAGTGCTCTTCCACTGCAGAGAAATAGTCCCCCTAGTGTGCCTTGGCTGAAGAAAGCCTGACGATCCTGCCATTCATCCAGGTATAAGTGCATTAAAAAGTTACAAAGCAGTGGTTGTAGCATGTAGGGGCATTTGAAGAAATAACAGGAAAAAATAAAGGGAAAAGCCCAGAAGTGTTAAAATCTGTGCATCAATTTCAACATAAATCTTTTCACAATAATTATTACAGGTGAAGCATTATTAAGCACTACAAGAAAGATGATCAAAGAAGGTATTTTGCCAAAAGCATTTGAAATAAGAAAAGCTGTGAATAAGAAAAGCTGTGTCGGCCTTTAGCAATATTCAAAGCACGCAAATCCAAGCATCCAAACCATCCTTGCATGAATTTCTGCACACCATCATTTCAGCTGCCTCAGTAGGGCTGGTGGAAAGAGTAAAAAAGTGATTTGGTTGGTAAACATGAACTCAAATTGTACTCTTAGGTTTAGATTTCAAGCTGGGTTTCAGTACAACTCTTTCGTTTAAACCACTAATGCCATTGTTTAAGAATCTCAACATTTGAGATTATCCAAGTGCCAGATAGTGACACAAAATTTTCCAGTTTCCTTTAGAACCCTGGAGACGATTTAGTATTTAGAACATGCAGAATCAGTGTGAACTAACTAAAAATGCCATTGGCACTAGGGCATTGTGACATGATCCAGTGGTTCATTTGAATTCCATTAATTAACCCGTGCCTTGAGGGCCAATCAAAGAAAGCCTGTTTTGGCTTAAGCAGTCTCCATGGAGGCACCAACCAAACAAGTTATCTGGTCCAGAGACACAAGATTGTCCCTGAGGTCAAATTTCAAAACATTACATTTGTGTTTTAAAACACGCTGAAACCAGTGTCAGCCTGGACTCCAGCATAAGTTTTCATATATTTGTCAGTTTTGTGAGGGGGTTTCATCCCTGTCATGTAACAAAAAAACATACACTAGGGAAAATTAGTTAATGTCATAGTGATGAATAATAAACAATAAAACTTGCCTTTTAGACCATACTTAGTTGTTGAGCCTAATCACAAGCCCCAAGACTGGACATAAAATATTTTTATTGCATTGTGGAATTGAAGAAAACATAATACAGCAAAGCAAAATTTCCAAATGTCAAGATGTTGTCTCACGGGCTGCTCCTTTTCTCGTCATGGCAGTGGATTTCCTTTTCTGCTCTCAGCCATTTGAGTTACCCTTCCATGGTTCCACTGATGCCTTTACTTACCATCTCAGGAGAGGGCTGCACAGAGCTGTACCTCTCTTTCCAACTTAGTGAACAGCTAGCAAATCCAAGAATATTAATCCTGTGGATTTCTGTGCATATCCAGCAGTGATCCACAGTTCATAATTTAGATACCCTGTATTAGGGTAAACTGAAGGCTAATGAAATGCATAAAGAGCACAACATTTAGGTCTGACTCTTAACACCTGCATATTTACAACTATAAAACTGTATATGAAGAGAGTAGTGAAATAATTACACTAGTCAGTTCCTCCATGTAGAAAAATTTTTACACTCAGCCAACATAGGCTAGGGCATAATTTCCTGAAATTAAGGATAAAAGTCACAAAGACCTCCGTCAAGAATAACTATTTGAGCTACACTTCTGTCCTGAAAGTTTAAACAACATTAAGCATGCCCCATTTTGAAATTCTCCTGCAATATGGCTTATACTTGGAAGAACAAAACACCCTTCAGGGCTTGAAGGACTGTAACCCTGTGTCAGAACGTGACCACCCTCTCCCCTCGCTTTGTTCCTTCAGGTTATTTCTGTGCTGCTCCTTGGGGGAAGCCTGGAAGATAAAGGTGTTTTGAGCTCAATCATTTGCACTACAGAGGTCTTTGGTATTTGTGTACCAGGGCTTTGAGGAAGAAGAGAGAAGGAAAAAGGAATTTTTTTCTTGGAGGGAAGGTTATTTTGCCTGTTTTTAACAAGGATGTTGCAATTGACAGATGTTGGTTGAAGAAGAGGATGTGGCCAGAAGACCAGCTCAAGAAGGGAGCTCAGAAGGGATCCATCCTCTCTGTCTACAGTGCCAAATCCTGCTACTGCACTGTTGGGAATGTTGCCATTCCTGGATCCCACATAGCCCTTTCCACCCAAAACAGTCCCTGTGCTGTGACTGGATACCGTGACCAACCTGCAGCACACACAATACTGAACTTCGACCGGCGAGGTGATGCCATGGTCACATGGAACGTGGTGACTACACACACACAGTGCTGCTGCTGCCTCCCAGCTCAGGAAGCACGTGCAAGATGCCTCGATTCCCCCCTGACCTTGTGTTCTTCCACAAGTGCATTCCAAAGTGTTTAAATGGGTTCTCCAAAATTTTGGAGTAGACTATTTATGTATCTTGCCAGATAAAGTAGGTCATGTGGAAATCCATTTTCCTCTGGTTTGCTTGCCAAGTTGCCTTGACAAAGGAAACAGGAGCTGATAGAAGAGGAGATTAAATACACATGGGTTTGTTTTCAAAAATATAAATGACGCTAATTTCTCATGCAAATAACTTAGGAATTCTGGACTTGCATAATAAGATAGTGCTCACTACAGCTCCCAGCTTTGTGTTATAATTCTAGTATGAAATCCTAGGCATTCCTCTCTAGTTTCACCTTGCAGTCACAGACAGCTGCAGGTCCTGATAGTGATCCCTAAACTCCTCTATGTCCCTTGCTTACATTTGAAAACAAAATTTGTACTTTGACCAAAAAAAGAACCAAACACTCTAATTGAAAAAAATTAATTAATTTAACAAAAAATTTTGCATGTCAGCCTATATCCCAAAATATCTTTTTTGTGTTTATGTAACAATGAATCAGTGAAAAAAGAGAGATTCTTTTAACTTTGCAAAAATCTGCACTTGTATTTCTTTTCATTTCAAATACTTCCACTTGATTTCAAAATTATTCCCAGGTAAATTTAATCTACATAGTTATTTTGGTCAGTTTGTGGATGACATTATTTACTGTTTCTTTCAGACTATAGTTATTTTGACTATTTGGCAAAGACATTGAGGAAAGTAATACAAAACAGACATAATTAAAGGAGACGACTGTATGTCCACACACTTTAGTGTTGTTTACTGGTTGTTAAGCTACCTCATCTCTTCTCTGTGATTACTTTTAATATTGATGTAAGCAAATAAAGGCAAGAGTATACTGCAGAACTCGTACAAAAAAAAGGACCATTTTCAGTTCTGCATAGGTGTAACACATTGAGATTTCCTTCATGTATTCTGTGAAAAACTCTCATTCCCGATTCTGGAGTGGAAATTCACTGGTAAATGTTTGTCCTCTGCTTTTTCACCAGGGGATCAGTTGACTACCTTACTTCATGCAAGGGAATTTCCCTTTTTTTCCTAGGCTAGTCGAGGAAGAAGGAGCAGGCTGGCTGGTTGGCCAGCCATGCAGAAACTTCCTCAGGTCTATGCTGTTAAAAAATTAATCGGAAGCTTTTCCCTCCATAAGGACAATACCTTTGCACCTATGTTCGGAAAATGCGTGGACTTTTTCTATCACAGGAAGCATTTTACAAGTTCAGCACAATGGAAACTTAATCGTTCAGCCACCTTAGGCTTGGTCTTGTAACAGAAATAAAAATTACCATAGAGCTGATCATGTTTCCAGGAAAAAAAGTAATGCATGGTCATATAAGAGACCAATACTCCAAACCTGTGCATAGTCAAAGGAAGCATCAGCCAGGCTCTTTGGTTGAATGTGGTTTGTCCTCCAAAAGAACAAGGTGGAATTTGTACTGAACACCTCCCAAAAGAAAAATTTATTGCAATGTAGAATCCTGGGGAACAAGTTAATCCTAGGGAACAGAAAATATGGCAACACTGCAGGCTGGTGGTTTCTGTTAGTGCTTTAAAAAATAGACTCAAAGAATATTTTGGTTAGAGATTTGGTTAGAGAATATTTAGGTTAGAGAGCTTTTTAATATAAAAATTTCAATAAGTCTGCTTACAATGCAAGTGTAATAATAATTTATGTCAACTACATATTATGCTTTTTCTTATCTTTCTTTGTCTGAATCTCCATGCTTAAATGGTTCATTACAACTGTCATTTTGAAGGTAAAGCAGGGAAATCAAAAGATTACCTAGAAGTATCTGAAGGAAGAAGGAAAATTGTCTGAATGCCAGGCAGGCTTAAGAAGTGTTTAGCTGAAGCTCCTCTCTTCCTCTAACAGATTAATCCAAGAACAATGCACAGTGCTCCCAAATTTCAAATATTAAACCAATTTAAACAAAAAATGAGTCAGATGTCTTGGAGTACTTTGATGCCCAGTGGGAACATATATTCAAAACCAAGGAAATTAGGCAGTAAGAAAAAAAAAAAAAGATAAGTTTGCAGAGATGCCTACCTAATGAACACACAAATGGCTCTGAACATTGCAGAAAAAGGACCTACCATCACAAGATGGAGACACTGGCAAGGAGGTGCTTTTCTAACATGTTCTCAGGCTACGAAGTGACACATTAAGGCCAAAACTCACATTTTGGCATCTGGTACTTTGCAGAGAAATTAGCACCACTACAAATTACCTTCTCTGCCGACTTGAGGATGCCTCCATCAGAAATGCTGCGCCCTCATTCTGTGTTGGTGCTTTTCAGACAGACACATTTCCTTATTTTTTTTCTTACTGAAAGAATAAGAAATGCAAGGCAGTAACACTTCCTGCTGGAGTAAGGGCAGTTTCAGGGGTAATGCTAACACTTGCCTGCAGCTTCAGCCACAGGGATCCCTACTACAGTATTCTAACTAGCAGTGCCAGTCAGCTAGGCTGGGATTCTTCCCCCTATATCACCTACAGTGTGGGGTTTGCATATGCACCACTCACCTACACCTCCTTTATAGTCAGTGAGAGATACAGGGAACTGGCAACTGGAACACATCTCACCTCTTCCAAAGGCAGATGGCTAAAGTGATTAGGTGAATTGTGTTCTTGATGCTCTTGTTTATCTCCATTGTCTCTAAAACAGTCTAGACACCTCGCTCAGAGGAAGGCAGCCATGCTTGTGACATGTAAAGTTAGGGAAGATGAAAATAATAGCATGTGAGTGAGAAAAGAAACCATATTCTCAGTCCTGAATGTGGATTTATCTGTATGTCTGTCTGTCTATCTATCTATCTATCTATCTCAGCTCAGTGTTTTTGAGAATTTTCATCAAATTTCATCAGCAGGGATGGGAGGCAAAACAAATTTACAGATTGGATTAAAAGATCTGAGAGCCAGAACCAAACACTTTGCCTGATGACAGGACCGCCAGGGCAGAGCACAGAGGTGAGATGTAGTTTTTCTGTAGGTATTTATAAAATCTTTAGTGCTTTGGCCTGAGATTTCCAGAATATGAAGCTAAGAGATTTAAATGTGTTTCTACCATTATTATTATTTCATCAATCTCTGATACCTCAGATCACAATAGAATTTTAAATCCCCAAAGTACCAAACAGGAAGGTGTACTTTTTTTCTGCCTTTCCAAATAGGGAGAAACAGATTTTTTTTCTTTGCAAGATTTTGATTATTTCATTTTGTTTTATTTTAAGAGTTCTCACACTGGACTCTGGTCCCATTAGACGAATCCTCTTTGTAGAACTGAACTCTTTCAGGCTAAATCTGAGCTTTTCTGGCAGGAATTATTGTCTCTTCAGGAATGTACCATAGTGGAGCAAAGCAGACTGTCTCAGCTAAGTGAGTGGAGCACTCCATATTGCCTGAGTTTCAATTACATCTTCCAAACATTTCTGTACTCCTCAAACCACAAAGGAAAAATCAGACTGGATCTGCATGGTACCACTCTCAGGGAAGAAGAAATTCCTGGCCTCAGGGTCACACAGTGTCTGGGACAACACAAACACTGCTAAGGGAAATAGGATGGCAGGAGGACAGTGGAGTCACAGTTGCTTCCTCAGGATGTCTCAGGCCAAGCCCGGAAAAAAAGGGAGGAAGGAACTTTACAAGTAACATCAATGGTCAGGTTCAAAAATCAGGGATGTGGTTCATTTTCTCTTGCATTATTTCCAGTACTTCTGGACTACAGTCAGAGTTGTCAGTAACACGTGATGAGAAGAATCCGAGGAACAGCTGCAAGAAAAATTCGAGACAGGTATGAACTCATTCTTTCCAACACTGCAAAATTCAGATGAACCCTGAAAAGTTCAGTAAAAGTCACTATGATAATAACTCTTTCTTTATTCTTCTTGACACAAAATAATGCCTCTTTGACAATTCTGAGTGAAGCTGAAGTGTTAGGAGGCTTTGTCCCTTCCACAGCTCCTCAGACATGAAACAGAAATGCCACACATTTCCCTTGCTTCATTCCAGGCACAAAAATGTATTTTAATTTAAAAATGAAGGATGGGGGGAAATGCTTCTAAATTACAGGTGAACAAATAGAATGTTCTACTTGTATTTAAAAGCAAAAGTTTAGGCTTTTTAAAAATCACCTCCCATTTCTATCCCTCCACCCCCCAGTGTTTCCTGAAGACTAACAATATCCCAGTTCACTGATCAGGGCATCACCTTGTCCACAAGGTCATCCAAGGTGGTAAGAAATAAAAATATTGCTTACTTGATCAGCCCCACAATTCCAGTACTGATAGGTGAATAGTCAACATGAACAATTCATAGCAAAATTGCCACAATTAGCAAAAAAATTAATTTAACTGTTCACAGGAAACTTCTGATCAAGTGTGAAAGCAACATTTGACCCCCAAATAAATGTTTTCTATTTATTGATTCATCTACCTCTACTAGAGACAATTACATCATATTTTAAAGAATTTAGGGTCATCATTTTGTCTAGAATATAAACCTTGTGCTTATCTGTAAGCTGTCCATGTTTGCTGTGGACTTTCACAGACAGACAGCCCTTCATGGTTTTTGAGATGTAAGACTTAACAACGGATTTGGTATTTTAGGGATGAAATATTTATTCTTACAGACTCTTAAAGCATAGCTGTAGCTTGAATCAGTTGCTTCACTTGCTGTGAGCTGGAATCAGTTCCAGAACAGTATTTTTTTGCAGGCAGACAGGCACAGGCATTCCTGCCATCCAGTATGTATTACACAAGTGCTATAGGAAAAAGGCACTCAGTTCTGAGGTTCATCCTAGGGCCACTGGTACAGGCCTCAGGTATCATTAAGGTTTTTTCATCACATGCACTGAATATTTCAAAAAATATTCCTCTGGTGGGTTTGGGTTTTTTCCTGAGGAAAAAATTAAAACATTTAAAGTTAGTATGTGGAAAAAGCAATTCGAATAACAATTTTGCTAAGTAGTGATCAACAGTGTTTTTTTAAGGGTAGCACCTACTAGAATTCTCTATAAATGTTATTGTAAATTTTTTTAATGTTCCTTCTTCCTGGTGTTTTTAGATTGCTTGAAAGTTTCCTCTGGGCATTCCTGTTCCTCTAGAAGCTGGATGTGTTGCCAGTGTTTCCTTCATAAATCAGTGATGCAAACAAAATCCTCACAGAAAACAGAGAGAAGGGTGCAAAGGGAAGGTGAGCTGTGGTTTACTCACCTCCTCGGAGAATGAGAAAACTCATTTATACTTTATTGCTTCTTAATAGTTCTAATGTGGTAATTTCTGAATTTCTTTCTTAATATTTCTAATATGTGAATTTTCTACATAGAGGCAGCAGCACAGGCTTTCAGTGATGTAGACTAACTCAAATTTTTCCTTCTCACAGATAAGGACAAGAGTGACTTAGACAGTTTTCATCCTCAGGAGCAGCATCCTCTAGTTTAGCAGGAGAAGTAGACTGCGTGCCCAGAAGGGGGAAGACTCAACTGGAAATTTCAGGCACCTGGGAAACAGGTTGGGGAGAGAGAGAAGACAGGAAACACAAAAAACCTCCACTTCAGCTTTCAAGTCTTTGGACAGAAACAGACTTCAAGAGACTAAAAGTTCTTTTTTTTTTTCCCCTTCATTGTTAGCAGTGAGCGCACAACTTTTGTTCCACCAAGACTCTTCTAGGAAAGAAGCAGCTTTGGTGTGCCTTTCCCAGCTCCTGCAGCATCCCTGGCCTGTGTGCTGTGGGAGGGAGGTGCCTTGTCACAAGCAGTGGTACTGTTTCTCTCTTCCTGGCCCAGCTCTTGGTGCATTTACAATGGTAAAAAAAAGAGGTGCTTAATCCCATTTGAGAAGTGCCCAACATACTTAACTGAGCAAAGGCAGCTAGAGTAATGGTGATAATAAGCTAAAGTCTAATTTGTTACACACATGTGCAGCCTTGATAAAGAGCTATTTATGATGTAAGCAAAGGTTACAAGTGAGTTGAAATCACTTCACGTGATACGGTGAAAATTATTATAACCTCACCTGCATCTTATGACCTTGACTACTTTTATGTCTGCCCATGATTATACATTTCCATCTCCATGGAGGAATCAGGCTCTTTACTGCAAAACACCAAAATTTGCACCAGCACATTTTGTTCAATAATGGTTTTGTTTGTGAGAAGTTGTTCTGTTCTGGGTAAACAATTAAACTCTTTCATACGCTGTTCCAATATAGCACACACTTCCCTTTGAAAATGATCCAGCTTCCACGCTAAAATTTTCTGGCTGAAAATTTAAGATCATACAAACTGTATAAAGTTCATATTTTCTTATGAATGTATAATTAGAGGTTCCCATAAAACAGGTTTATGAAATGTGAACTGTTCCTGACTAGTAATGTCAAATTTGTTCCAATGGCTTATTTTCATTAGTTGCAACATCCTGTAATCTTAACAAGAACACAGTGCCTTAAATATCTAATAAAAACAGAGCATGAAAGCATGAAAGAAAATTATTTAAGAGTCTACTGATATTAATGGCCAGCAGTGATTTTGCTTTAATTTTATTCTGTAACAATTTAGATGTAGCATTCCCAAAGCCAAATTGCAGGAAAGTAAGGAACATGTATTTTTTTAAGACAAGTGTATGCTGTTATTAGTCAAGCAAAGAGAAAGACAAGGCAAAAAACAAAAGTAAGGATGGGAGAAAGTAAATAGAGATGTAAACTGAAGGGGAGAGCAGTCCTTGTAGTGCCCATGGGATTTTTTGTCTTAGGTCACAAATTTTTTGAGGTGGGGAATGTCTTTCTGCCCTGTATTTGCATAAGCAACCAGAAGAGATGCACTTGCAAATATACATATTTAGTCTACTTAACACACTGTGAAAAGCCCAAATGCAAGGGGACTGTAAACTTAAACCACTAAAAGGTTCATGCACAGCTATGAATCTGCTCTTACTTGACTGTATGTCTGTATTGCTGTTTCCACAAAGCCCCAGCCAGAATCTCAGCATATAGGAAGAAATGCCCTGCAAGTTGTTGAAGCTAGTGGGAACTGAAGTTATTTTGCACTATACTCAACCGAGGGAGAAAAGTGCTTGACATGTTTCTCAAAACTGCATGGAAAGAAAGTGTAAATTTAAATAAGAGACAATATCATGGTGCAATGTTTGGTCTTTTGGTCTAAACAAGCTGTAACTCAGCTTTTAGCAAGTGCAATTTCCTAAGTTTCTCTGAGGGAAAACAGCAAAACGAGAAAGAAAGATGCTGTGTTTGCTGTTTCCCAGTCAAAATGCCTAGACAGCACCAGAGATGGGGAAGTGAAATTGCTTGGGATAGATGGATCACACATTAAAAATATTACAGAATGTGGTTGAAATGCCTTGGATCACAGTCTTCCATTTAAACTCCCAGTTGCTGCATGGTGTACCTGAGTCTATTTGCAGACACAAACACAGGCTTGCACCATGTTGTGATCAGGCCTTTTTGGAACTTGTGACCTTCAGCTCCAGAAACATGGGCTTCGTAAGGTAAGAAGAACAGCTCCCCTAGCTTGCCTGTAGAGAGGAAACCAATAAACACCAGGTAGTTTGGGATGCCTTCCTCCAGAGTGCAGGGCTCTGCATACATGTGATATAATTACAATGCAGCTTCTTACACCATCACTCATAAACCATCATCAACCAAGGCAGACCTCCCACATCAGGAAAGCCCGTATGTCATGGGAATCAGCAACACAGCTTTGGCAAACAACATGGTGTAGAACATCAGCAGCTTTCTAAGAGATCCAGTAGAGTGAGTTTCACTTTGATTTATAAATCATTGCAATTGGATGGAACACCACTAAGGTGTGTGTGTGAGTGTATCTATAACCATATTCCTGTAATCTTCTGGAGCATTACAGAAGGAACTTTGCCCTGTATAATCTCCTGGGCTTAAAAGCCTTTTCAGTATCCACAGGTATAATGAGCTTAGAAGACTGAAATAGTCAATACTATTTATTTATGTTTTTTCCTACACTGAAACAATTAATGAAGGTTTGCAAAACCTTTGTGGTCGTATTGTTACAGACATGGAGACCTGCTGGTGCTGATGCAGCAGTACAGCTTGTGGGAGGGAGGTATGTATCCATGAATGATACATAATCCACATTTTCTTGGTGGTAGGGAATATACTATGGGATAATTAAAATTGTAACTGTGCATGATGCCAAATGATACTCAAACAATTAAGTGTTATTGCAGCACACCAGTACTAAGAGTAGTAGATTTATGTGATGTGTATTGCTTTTTATCATTTATAGATCTTTCCACACAGAAGTAAGGCAGTGGTAACCGCATAGCCTTTCTCCTCATATGGGGGAATAGAGGTTGTCCTGGCTTTGCATCCAGATTTTCAGGACTCCTCCTTCTGTCCCACTGAATTCCCTGTACCCTGAGGTCTACTGTGGCATATAGGGCCTAGGAGGCAAACTGATGTAAGAAGACATAGAGGTGACTTCTGAAGAGGCTGTGCAGAGCTGGAGGAGATCCAGGGCAGCTTTGTGCCACAGCTTTCACTGGAAGATGAAATATCTGTCCCAGGATGGATTGACCAAACCTGAAGCAAAGGCAGACAGTCCCTCATACGACCTTTGAATCTCAGTGAGGCCATGTCATCCTAGTGGTACCATAAGCCTTAACAATGCCATAATAGCTTTTGGTTTAGTATGAGACACTAGCACAGGTTGTCCAGGGAAGTCGAGGATGCTCCATCTGTGGAAGTATTCACGGCCTGGTTGAGTGGGGCTCTGAGCAGCCTGGTCTAGTGGAAGGTGTGGTGGGGTGATTGGAACCAGATGGCCTTTAAGGTCCCTTCCCAATCAAACCATTCTGTGATCTTACGATTCATACAAGAAAATTAACGCTGTATCAGACACGGTTTCACTCACAGAAGGGTTAAAAATTAATACCCTTATTCCTAGCAGTTGTACTGGCTTTGGGGTGCACACTGGCAGTGCATTCACACACACCGCAAACCCCTGGTGGTGGAGGGTTTTACAAGTGAAGGCTCAAATCTGGGAACAATGCCAGAGGAGAAACATCTTTTTGAAGAAGCAGACAGCTCCAGGAAGCAGAAAATCTCTTCTCTGAGCTTTGAAGTGGGTAAAATATACCAGAAACGTGAATATCCAGGGGCCAAGATTGCACCTGACTTGAACAGGGATAAAGCAGTAAGTGATGTATCCACAAAATGGATGCATTGCTCCCTGCTAAGATGGATTTGCTTTTTTTTTCTCATTCAAGTCATCGGTTCTTATAGGTGAAAGGAATCAGCCCTGGGCTTTTTGGAATTGACTCATAAATAGCAAAAATCCAACTTTCCAGTGATAATCACATCATTACTAAATAAGCACTTCTATACCATTTTGGAGAACTGCCACCATTAGGAAGTCTGTTTTCTTCAGAAGGAAGACTATTCACCAGGAAAGGAAAGGTCAAAAGCAATTATTTTGCCTAAATGATCATGACTGTTTCTTTTGACAAGCACTATAACAATTTCTGGCATGGTCCTTGAACCAAATGAAAACCTAGCTGGAATATCTTACCACTGAATGTTTTTTCATTCAGTGACATAATTTTCTATCCTGAATTTTTAGACTACTATTGGAATTGAAAAAAATGATGCTGTCGTGTTTCTTCCTGAAATGTACTAGCTACAATCTCAGGGCTTCCCAGTGCCTTTCTTCTCCTGTTACCACCTGGCGAAAACTTTGGAAGAGTTTATTTACTGTGAGGGGGAGAGTAATTTTCAGGCCCTTTTAGCACAGAAATTTCTGCTTAGTACAACCATGCAAAGTAATTAGCAAGTATTCCTGAAGGGAGATCATTTGAGACTATCTCACACCATCTGTACTGGAGACCTCATTAGCAGCAATACATCTAGGAATCTCATTAATTATGTGTATTTAAAACACACCATTGAAGAAGCAGTGCACCCTTTTAAAGCCCTACCTGACATTTCTCTGCTAGTAACAATACCCTCTTCTCACTTCAAAAACTGTGCTTCATAAATAGTGTTAGATTTGTATGAGCTTTTTAGGTAAATTCTCTCCGTGTAAACTAACTGAAACACAATGACTCATGTTCCCTTTTAACCTGGGGAACAGGAGCAGATCAGTCTATCACCTACATCCAAATGAAGTTGAAACCTGGCTGCATTCATGCCGAGGCGCCTTGGGCCTGCCTGCGCATACCTGTGCTCCTGAATGTCCCCAAGAAAAAAGGTGTAGGAGAGCACAGAGAAATGGGCCCTTGACTGTTCTGTGCCTAAGAGCAAGTGATGGCAGGGATAAGCAACGAAGCAATGTTGTTGCAAAAAAAATCTCAGCAGAAAATACTGTAATAATAATAATAATAATAATAATAGATTTTTACTGTCAAACAACCCAAGATTCTGCAGAGTGATCACAAAACTGTCAGCTGCAGTTTTCTTCTCCCAAAGTTTTTCCATTTCTCCCATCAGCTGTTTGTAGATGAATGCTTTGCTACAAGAAGCCAAGGGAAGAAGGTAACCTTCAGTGACTTGTGCATTAGAGGAAGCCCAGAGCAGTCATGTGCAACAGTGCGTCTCACAAGGCATCTTCTCTGGGGCATGATAAAGTTTTTGACTCCTATTTCTTGACTAGAAGTGGGAAGATGCAGGACAGATTCTGCTGTAGGAAGAGTTGCAAAGCAACCAACTACTTTGTCATTTGCTTCCCACCCTCTTCCTTCTGCTCAGCATCCCCAGTCCCTGTGAAAGTGTACCTAACCACAATAGTAATGACAAAACCAACAATAAATAGCAACTCCTTCACATACAACCCTGTGAAATTATATAAAGCAAGCCAAAGCTTTGGAGGACAGAAAAAACCGAGGCCAGAATAAAAAGCAGATGGGAATGCAGTTAATGGAAAGGAATATGTTTCTGATATGGAAAGGCAGCCTTGCCTTTGCTCAAACATATCTGCACTTTCAGTAGAAACCAGAGTTAGGGTGTGAACCCTGAGGCAATGTGTCATTAGAAAACGTATTTTGCTTAGGTAGTTCCCAAGGTTTATTTACCTTGAATGATCAGTGGTCAGCACTGATCATTCTCTGCCGTTGCTTCTTCACCTCTAACACAATTGCCTGAAAGAAATCTTTGTAATAACATATCTGAGTTTTGTTTTCCATTAAGGAAACAATGAATCATGTCATAGGTTTCTGAATTGATATGCATAGGAAAAGAATGACTTTTCTGGGACAGGATTATTTTCTATTTCTTCCACTGCACATGCAAGTCTGTCCAGTTCCAGTAATGAGTGTGGAGCTGAAAAACAGTCTTTGTTGCCTAATCTTGTACTTCTGTGTTCTTCCAGAGGCATGTCAGCATGTGGACATTTGATTCCCCCAACTTCCACTCTTTTCCAAAAAGGTCTGAGATTCCTTGGTTGTGGAGAAAAGTTTGGAAAGATGACGCCTAAGTCCCATATGGATCTATAATTTATCATTTAATCGGCCTTATGGTTTCGAAATACTTTAAGTTAACAAAGTTATTTTCCCACACATTTCTTTGCCTCCTCTTTCATAATTAGGGTGGGAAGGAGGAAAGGGAGGAAGGCAGAGAGTGAAATTTCATTTCACTTCTGTGTGAGAGCCATGCAAGGGGAAAGGTTGGTAACAGAGACTCCTTCTTCATTGCCTTCACACACATAAAGGCCAGGCTTTGGCACCTAAAGCAGAATCAATCATGGTAACAATTTACTGAAAAACATGATGAAATTAGATCCTTAAATCTGACAGTCCCTGGTGCTTGAAATTAATTAAAATACATTTTATTTTGTGCAATAGCATGCACTAGATTTCTCTCCCTCCCTCAAAAATACAGAAATAATAGGAGGCAGCTTACTGTCAGAGCCAGAGCAAAAGATGCTTTATATCTTTGGACCTCAGTTCCAGGCACCAGCACACGCCAGATTCTACTGGCTTTTTGGCCCATGGTACACAGACTCTTTATTGCTTGAGTTAATCTACTGGCTGGATTAAATCCTTGTTTTTAAATCTGGGAGCAAAATGAACAAAGAGAAATCCGAGAAGAAATTGAGCAAAAACATGACATGGAAGTGAAATCTTGTTTTCCACAATATAGGGCCAAATGTGAAGTCAGTGGAGTAGCTTTGAACATGCAGTGGTGGAGCTGAAGGCAGGATTTGGCCCTTGAAGCTGTGGATTACTAGGTTTGGAAGAGAATTCCGGTTGCTCTGTCACAGCTTGGCTCTGACAAAATATGACTTCTGGATCTCATCCCAACAAGATGGGAATTATTTCAAACAATAATAATTTTGTTTGCATAGCTTAGGATTTCACTCAGTTATAAATACATCTTTTAAATTAAATTTCCCTTGGAAAACAATGATTAAAGGAACAAATTATTCATTAAACTTGGGGTATTCTTGGTGAAATCTAGAACTTAGGGTGGGGTCCATTGAGCCCAAACCACCGCTTAGTTTTTGCCATGACCACAACAATAGGATGTTCAGTCTCAAGCAGAGAATAAGTTTGGCCTCACGGTTTCCTTTGCCTTTCCTGTAACAAGGCGAAAAATTCACAGGCAGCAATGGCACGAAGTTTGTTGTTTTTCTCTCTCTCCCTGCTCAGTGAGGACAGACAAACCGTGGCTTTCAAAACATTTCATCTGTGGACCACACACAGCCTGAGGTTAGCGCTATTATTGTTCCTTTGTCAGGCCGTTCTTGTCTGCTCTGCCAAATGACTTGCTTGTTCCTTTATTAAATAGGATTCTTTTCCAGTAGCTATCTCCCTTAAACTCAAAATTATCTCCTTCCCTAGTGAAGAAAGATCAGCTGTGTACTCTTGTCCCTTAGTGAAATGGCAGAGACAACATTTCACCAAGGGATGTTACGGAGTGTTACCTGAAACTCTTACACAAAAGGCAAACACACAAAAAAAGCAAAACCTCATATCTTTTCTCTCTTGGGGCTGGAAAGTAAGTGTATGGTACCCAGGTTGAACTCTGGTTCCCCAGCCTCTTTAACTGACCCTTCAGAAAGTAAAGCTTGACTTTTTTTTTATAAAATATTAAATTTTCTCTTAGATTAATACCTATCTATGAGATATAAGAACTGTCTAGAAAGCCTTCATGCTTTCTGGGATTTTTCAAGGGATAAGCAGGATGGTTATCTAAAAGAAAGATTTCTGACTGTGTGTGCAGAGTAGCTGTCACTTAATGTATCTTTGGTCATTGTCAGCATTTCAAAGACTTCAGAAGATTCCCTAAAATATCAACAGGACTATCATTATCTTCCCTTTTTCAGTTTTCAGTTCACTGCTCCTATGTTCATATTGCCTCTCCTCGTTTTTCTAGGACTGAGAAGTCCCAGGGTCCAACTTTCACTTTTTATTCTCTGTACAGTAAATTTTCTTCTGCTGCAGTCTTTTTTTTAGCCTTCCCTTTGTCTTCCTCTTTTCTGTCGCCAGTTTTGTTTTCCTAACTGCTTATTAACCCCTCACTTAGTAGCTCTGCCTAAAAGGACTAGGCTAATAAATGTACAGTCATGATATAATCAGATCAATATCTGATTTCTTCCTTTTGTTGACTGGCAGGTGACAGTTAAATCTTTCCTTTCAGGCTCACACAAGGAGGTGGAAAATATTTGTTTCTTTCATCTGAGGTTTGTGTTATATGAAAAAGATAATAGCCTATTTTTTAAAGGGTTTGCCATGTGAAAGCATGGTGTAACCCCAAGAAAAATTCCTTTTTGCTATGGTTTTTTACCCCAGAAAGGACAACCAACATGCCAAATCTGGTAGGAAATACTCAGATCAAAGCCAAACTAAGTGGATTACTCTGTTTTTTTCTGGTTAATATGATGCTGTGCTCTGAAACCTGCTCTGTTATGGGAAGAGGGGATGCAAGGGCAGCCGTGGAGTGAACCTGCTGGCTCTACCATCACATGAAGGACCACACCCCAGTCCATCCTCTTCTTACTCCTCTGCCACCTCCTGCACTGGCTGTTCCTCACAGAACATGAGTGTTTCTTGGCTGTGCTGGTTTGGGGGCAGAGGGAGAGGCTCAACCCCTTGCTACATGGGATGGAGAGGGGCAATTCGGCACTTCTGCCCTTGCACCAGAGCAAACACTCCCAGACTCAGCCACGAGGGAATGGCAAGGGAGGTTCACATCTCTGCTTCTGCACTGGAGAAAGCAGACACACACAGGGTCCCCAGAGACACAAGAATGTTTCTTGGCATGCCTATAACTGGGGTCATTCAGCACCTTCTACCAGAAACCCGTGAAAAAACCTCATGGGTTAAAACCCATGAAAATAGCCAGAGGAAGATTTTTGATGACTCTGAGTAATAGTCAGCATTTCAAGCGTGTATGATTCAAAGGATACAATACTCCAAATATGGTCTGTGTTTAAATAGCAAACCTCAGCTTAATGCACATGCAAAAAAGCTGTTAAAAAATGACATCTGTGTTTTGCATGGGTATCTGGCAACACACTATTTTAAAATCAGTTTTCCTGATAAAAAATGAACAGTGAAATGTGGGTTTGTACTGTCAAAGTTTCCCAAGTGGTCAAATCAACTGGCTATCATGCTGAGGGGATGACGCTTCCTCAAGCAACGTTCAGCAGAAGAATACCTAAAGGAATTGTCCCTTCTCTCCATTGTGGGAGTATGCACTGCTGACGGAAAGGAGTCTTACACAGTGGGACCCACAAACTACTTTTTTTCCCCCGGGACAAAACAAACCAAAGCAAATTCCTAAGCACAAAATAAAATTAAAAAGTGTGTCACTGGGTGATGAGACTCCCCCCCCTGCAAGACAAATGCATGACAAACTGTACTGGGGAAGGCACACAGCCAGGCGGCAGGCTGTGCTATGACAGCGCTGAACCAAACACATGGGGAGGGAAATTTTGGGGACATCTGCACCAAAATAAGGACTTTTCTGAACTTCTGCAAGCAAATAATTAATGCCATGGTACTCAATATGAAGTTTCTGTGTGAGGGAAGCTTATATTTATAGATGTTCTATGTATAGATGTACAGATGTAGAACAGAAGAGTTGTATGGAATAGTGGGAGTTTCTCCTTCTCAATTAGTTGATTTGCAGAGGACTGCTACAAGAACAACAGGGCAGGGATGAGAGCTTATTTTTATCACACCCATCTGGAAAACACAGTATATTTCGGCTAAGAACCCAGTAGGTGTTAAAATCCTATTGGAGAGCTGGAGATGCTGCAGAGATATCACTTTGATGGCCTCAGCAGGAACATTCATAGTATAAGACGTCAGAAGAAAAAGTCTGGATATGGAGGGCAGACACCTGTTTCTTGAAGGAGGAAGGAAGTTGTGAGGGCTTTGAGCCTGCCATTTTCCTGATGGAAACTGCACACTGGATCACAGGGACAGTGTGTGGCTGCTCAGTCCCCAACAGGAACACAGCTGGACCCAGCCTAAAGAGCCTCCAAACAGTATCTTCTCTTCTGAGAAGGGAGCCTGGAAAAGTACCAGGCAGAGACAATACACCATAAAGTTTGCTGTGAACAGAAAAAAAATTGATCTCTCCTGGTCCTGTGCAGCCGTGTAGGTGTCTGGGGACAGGTGAACCCGATAGATGAGAGGAACTGCTCTCCCTGAGGAGTTAGGAGCAGAGGAATTATAACAACTGCATGAGTACTTTGATACTGTGTGCAAAAAATTTCTGTTAAGCAGAGTGACCTGTATCCAAGATGACCTAAGGTGAGGTGAGTTGAACTGAAGAACAGAACAGAACACCAACTACCATCTCTGAGTGTGAGCAACTGACTGCTATACAACAACACATGGATCAAAAAAACGGGCAGGGAGCACTACTGAGGTGTTTGAAGCAAGGAGTCTGAAGCAAGAGTTAGGACCCTAACACTAACCCTAACCTTGACCCTGACCCTGACCCTAACCCTGACCCTAATCCTAACTCTGTGACCCTAACCCTGGCCCTAACCCTAAACCTAACCTAACCTTAACCCTGACCCAAACCCTGACCCTAACCCTGATGCTAACCCTAACCTAACCATAACCCTAACACTGACCCTGACCCTAACCCCTAACCCTAACCTAACACTAAACCTAACCTAACCTTAACCCTAACCCCTAACCCTAACTATAAAAAGTTTGTCATAGCAAGGTGGGAGGGGACAACCAGTGGAGAAGTGAAAGCAGTTTATTTGATAATGGTTATAATCAGAAACCTTTGGGCAGCTGACATAGCAGAGTACTACAGAAAGGGCATAAGGGAAATCTGGGAATTACAAAAGAAAAAACAAACACTTATGGAAAAGATATCTGAATGTGAATGTAGAGAATACAGTGAGCTACCAGTTATTAGAAAGGAAGGTACTATGTTATCACAGTATTTTATCTCCAGACTCATCTCAGGTTGACATCTAAACAAGGGTCATGCCATAAAGAGAAGCAAGAGAGTAAGGGCTGTCAATTTATATCCAGTAGCTTAAATTAATTTTTATGATTTTAGAAATATTTCAATTTTCTCCCCCCTTCAGTAGCCACTTAATCTAATCAAGTTTGCCTGACAGTATGTTAGCTTCCATTTACATGGATGATCTTGTAGGAGAGTCATTCTGCAGTCAGGTAACTGTGGGGAATCTCAAAATGTACAGATCTTTGTAAGCAAACTGAACCTATGTAAGTGTCTATATTCTTAGTGGATAAAAGCTCTTGGCAACCATTAAGCAAAGCGAAGTGTTCTGGCTGTAAAAATTGATGAGGCCAGCATTTTTTAATTTCTCACTTCTTAAGAGATCTTTTCCAAAGGACTAAGTACATCTCTTGCAAGCAGTGGAATGCAGCTTAAAATGCAGTGTTGCCATAAGCATCTATCTAGTCTGGGAAAACAGGTTATGTTTTTAGACTTATTAGCACTTTATTATTATTAGTTATTTAGACTTATTATTATAACCCATTTTAAAATACTGTTTAGCCTCCTGCACGAATAATGACAGGAATAAATTTAAAATATTAGGCTTATGAATATCTAACATATTTTCTAAATAGTTGACTGTAAGGGAAGATGAATTTTTCTTTAAAACTGATTAGTACATGGTAAAACTAAGGAGTTTTTAATCTGAAAGACAAAACAGATAAGACAGGATACAATGAAGGAATAATTTGGAAAATTCCAGGTTTGTTTGTGTTTCTCCCTCCTCCCTTCCTTTGGCTGATGGTGGTCTGCAATCCTCTGAACCTGTATCTCTGGCTGATGCAAATGCAGTGGGGATTGACTCCTCCCGTCCTGGCAGGGAATCAATCTCAAAGGGCTTCTTCCAGTTTGCACCTTGTAGAACTGGCTTTGTCACTGTCAAAAGATGAGTTTACTGGAAGGCAAAATCCCAAATTAAATAAAAACTAATGCTTGTGATTAAGAAACCTCGGCATAGCATTGGCAGTGCAGAAGTATAATCAGTACATCAAACACATCTGGAAGGTTTGTCCAGGAGGAGACACTGGAATGTGAATGTGGACTAGGTTGGGCCATTATAAACTTGAAGAATGTAGGTCAGGCACATTGCAAATCTGTTATCACATCTTTTTTCCAAAAACAAGATGAGAACATTTAAAAAAAATAAAAGCCAAACAAATCCTTTGGGTCAGTGATTGAGGTTACACCATGGTTGAATTTGACTCCAAGATCAAAGTCCATCCTTTACAGAAAATGATCTTTTATTTATGTAGTTAGGTGTCAATCAGCATTTCACATCTGATGTCTTTATCAGCAGTTTCTTCTTTTCCTTAGTCCTCTCCCTTCTGCACTGCATATCACCAGAAGAAATTATTTTCTAAAAAAATCTGCTGTTTTCTCTGAGTGTCACATAAGTTGAAAGCAGAGAAATGGTGGACGATCCTGGTCACTGATGCTGTGACAGTGCCTAGGAATGGAGGCTCTTAGGTAGAAACTTGTATTTCCATGGATCATTGCCATTTTTCATGAGTTTGTGGTTGCTTGAGCAGGGCCCTTCTTGCTGTCTGCAGCCAAGCCCACTCCCAGCAGATGTGAAATTGAAGTTGTTTCCCAGAGCACAAATGGTAATTCTCTTCCTAGCGCTCATCTCTGAAGATATTAGGCAGATGGGAGTGGACTTTTTAGGTATCTTTTGATAATTATATTACAGTTGCATCATTCTAGCCTGCTTCTTGCTCTCCAGGGGTAAGCCAAGGAGTGGGGAAGTTAGACAGACTACAGACCTGTGAGACAGAGAGACATTTCACTGATCCTCCCATTCATGGCCCTGCTCCTCAGGTCTCTCATCCCAACCTTATCAAGCTTGGATATTCCCTTCAGCACTACCTCTCTCAGAGAAGAAGCCCTAAGAATGACAAGGCTGGTTCTTGTCCAGCATCTAAGAGAGGTGTGAGTGACAACAGCCCCTGAGAGATGTCAGTTCTCCAGAACAGATTTTTGAGGCCTAAATCACCAAAAATCAAGATGTTTCTGCAGATTCAAGGAACCAGTTTCGTTTCAAGCACTAACCAGTAACATCCAAGTGCTCTGAGCCAAGAGGTTATGTACCCCCAAATTTCTGCAGGCTCCAGAACAGCAGGAATTAGAGGTGTGCAAGCCTAATTCCTCATGTTCCCTACCAAAAGCTTGAGTTTCTTGTTGTGCAGAAATGTATAATGAGGTGTAATTTGAGTTTAGTGAAAATTTTGTGTGCTGATAGCTTTTATCCTGTATTTTTCCTTTTCCCCCAGTGGTAAACATTGCAGTAATAATTATAGCAGCAGAGTGGATATTAGTCTTGTCTGCAAAGGCTTCAAGTACTGAAAAATATACCTAAGACATTAGGAAGTAGAAGAGGGTGTAGTCTATTTTAAAAGGCAGTTATCCAGTTCCAGGTGGTTGAAGGGCAAGATCAGAGCATTCATGCATGATGTGGGTGGTCTGGACTGAGAGCTGAACTCTGTGCAAGGGAGTGGACTGCACAGTGGGAGAAAGAAAGCTTGAATTTATTGCTTTTTTACTTTATTCCTTAAAGTAGAAGTTATCAATGGAATATCTGTAAAGCCAAAATTGCTGGTAGAGCTGGCAATGCATAGTTGAAGATTACTAAAGATACTTAAGACAACCTTGAGAGAAAAAAAACCATAGAGGAGAATAATTTTGAAATTAGAAATAGCTGTAGGGTAAGCACTCAGCTCTGAAACGATTCTGAATTTTGGAAAATCTGGATCCAAAACTATTAGGCCAAGGCAAGCTATATTTCATATTAAAAATCTTTATTTTACATCCCCAGGGGGCTTCCCATGCTTGTTTCATTTATAGAGCATAAGGGATTTTTTAGGAGGGGCAGGGTAGGTATCTTCCTCTGGTGAGGGCATAACAGGACCCCCAAGAGAAAGGGGGTGTTGGGAGTGCTACAGTGGTGTAATTCAGCAAAATCAACTTTCTGGCTAGTAGGTATGTGTTCCAATCCATTACTCATAGGCAAAATATTCCATAATCATATTACTGGTTTTACAAGTAAAGCTTTTTCAACCATATTTTAGTCTGGTAGGCACTTTAGTGTCAAAGAGAGGAAATGCTTTTTTTGCTTTAATTTAGTAAGTAATAATAGTTGTACTTTTGCTCTCCATGGACCATTTATACCTGAGTTTGTGATGCACCAGAGATGGGAGCAGGTGCATGATTTCTGCAGCAGTGCTGGGAAACTGGACCAAAGCCCCTGTCAAGATCACTGAAAAAAACACCTATTTTAGTAGCACCAATCCCATGTGTGGCAAAAGAGAGTTTGGGCCATTATACTTTTAAGGTCACTAAAGACAGCAAATAGAGAAAATGAAGAAAACAATGTTCTAGAGCAGCTTGATTGGAGCAAGTGAATAACAACATTTTACATGCAATATACCCTTTCAAAATCAGTTATAATTAGTCTAAAAGGTTTAACCTACTGGAAGCAAGCTTAAGGTTGGAATTTTGTTTAGAAAAATAGAAATCAATGCTACCTAAATTTCTGGAAAAACAGTATGGTTGTTATATTTAGTATTGTTTATTTTTTTATGAACTATTTCCAAACAAAATTATAGATGGACCAGGAAGGATGTGGTGTCTCCATCCTTGAAGATACCAGCTCCACACAGCCCCTTGCTCATCTTTCCCCAGGTGGGACAGGGTGGGGAACAGGAAGGGCAAAAGTGGGAAAACCTGTGTTTTCTGAAAAAGACAAACTACCAGGTAAAACAAAAGCTGTGTGTGTTAAGCAGACAAAAATAAGGAATTAATTTACCTCTTCCCATGGACAGGCAGGTGTGCAGCCACCCCTGGGAAAGCAGGGCTCCATCACACATAATGGTTACCTGGGAAGACAAACACCCTATCCCCAAAGTTCTCCCTTGCTCCTCTTTCCCCCGAGGTTTTATTGTTGAGCACATAATGTGTCCCAGCTATGTCCCCTCCCAGCTCCCAGTGCCCCACAGCCATTGGTGGGGCAGCATGAAAAACAGAAACCCTCAACACTGTGCAAGCTCTGCTCAGCAGTAGCTAAAACATGGGGGTGTTATCAACACTGTTTTGGTCTCAATTTCAAAATAGAGCACCATGCAGGCTACCACAAAGACGATTAACTCCATCCCAGCCCAACCCAGTACTGGCTCTTTTTATGACCATAGTGCTTATCTTCCTCAACTATTTCCTAATGTGACTTTACATTCAGTCAGCAAAATCAGTGTTTTATAGTTATTCCAGCTTTTTTATTTTGTTTAAACAGTAATTCCAACGAGCTAGTTGTGTAATTTTTTTTAATGATTTCCCACAGTGAACTGGATATATCTAGCAACTCTGTTGCTGTTCTGCAGTTGGAAAAGTCTCTGCCAAAAGAAACCCCATAGCCTACTGGCATCACACATCACAGCTCCAGCAAGAGGAACTCCCAGCTACTGGCTCATTTCCATTCTCCATTGCATCCCTATAAATCAGAAGTCAGTTATCCCAGATTCAAAGGGTGTAAGCAGAAACTGAAACTGGGTTTAGGATGGTCCCTTCCAATCTGACCCATCCTGTGATTCTGCTATGATAACTAGAAGTAGTATTGCTTAAAGAAAAACAATGGAAAGAAAATTAGAAGGTACTCAAGGGAAAACAGAGAAAAGGCAATTGGGGCAGACAAGCGAAAACCAAATATTAACATGAGAGAATATTTAGCTATGGTGCATAGCAGTGGAAGGCTGTTTGATGGCTGAAGGCAACTGGAACATCCCAAAGAGAGAAACCTAGTGATTGCCAGCTTCCTCCTGTGGTTTATTGCCTGATATATAATGTCCTGAATACATTAGCTATTACAGGCTCATTCATCACAAATGTGCTTTAATGGAGCCAAGGGTCAAGGGCAAAATGAATGCTGAAGAGAAAGGATGGCCTAAGTGTATGTGGAAGCAGGGAGATGGTTATTTCTATTTTGGCTTAAGTTAAAAGATTGCTATGTGTCTGTGTATGCTCAGCTTTTCACAGTTCAGGATTTCTGGGTTTATGGGCACAGGGTTATTATAAAGCTCCAGGAAAAAATTCTAGATATAGTAGGTAAACACTAAAAGATGGTTTTAAACTAACAAAACAAAACAAGATGCTAAAAGGCGCAATCCATCCCTCTTGAGAGAATGTTGTAATACTTAGCCACAGAAAGAGGGAACTTAAGCATGCAATAGGAGCTTTATCCCAAGCTATTTCATTTTGCTTTGTGAATTTAATTCAGATTTTTTATGTACCTTTCTGACAGTCTTGAGAAAACTGTATGTAGAATAGTTAGCAAGAGACTTTTTGCAACTGGGACTTTATGAGATGTCAGAGAAATAAATGTGGCGAAGACTACAGAGATCACTGGGGTCTCCAGCTGAGTCACTGAAAAAACTGCGAGCAAATACTATGGGAACCACTAAGTCCCCTTAGAGGTTGTGTGCACATTTCTAACTTGCTCTGCATGCAAAAGGAACTCAAAGAAAAAATTCCATATTTATGAAATCTGAATTCACTTCAGAATATTTTAATAACAATAATAGCTTGATTAAGATCTAAGTGAAAATATGAAGCTCTAAAATGAGTTATTTTAATAGTACATAATTTTCCCTTTTGAAGCTTTGCCTAGAAAGGAGTTAATCCTCATGGACCAAAGAACACAACATGCATAGGAAAGGCCTTTTGAATGGTTATCCATTTCTGCAGTGTTAATGACACACAAGCAATTGTGCAGGGCCCACCCACACAATGAAGACGGCAAATACCAAACTCTCTCAAACCCAGGTATTGCCAAAACTTAGACTGCCTATACAACTGCTGTTCAGCCCCCTTTCATGCAGGCTCTGTGGTAAATTCACTGGTTCTATGGATATAAATTATTCTTTTACAGCAGAGTCTGCCACTTAGTACAGAATTGCCTGTTCAGGGAGCTCAATAGCTGTAAGATATTTAGTCTTCCCAGTTTAGCCAGTGACTTCCTTTTTACCCACCACCTGAAGCCTACACAGAATCTCTGCTTGTGAAGGGAAGCTGCAGGAAGGATAACGATCATGCCCCTGAAGAAGGTACCATAATGTGCACAACACAAGAGGACTAAATTAGGGATGCTCACAACAACCTCAGGAGTTTTTGAGCATTTCAGCACTTCCTAAATATATTTCGTCTAATGATCTGGTTTCCAGGTGTTATTTCCTGGGGTTTTTTTGGCCTGAAGACCCAGTCACAAGCCAGGATGAAGAACAGGGCTGAATTCTGATATGCACTGCTCACATAGAATCGAACAAGTATATTAATAACAGGAGAAGATTTACAATGGGGGTTATCCGTTCCAGATATATCCTGTGTCAAAGTGACGAAGTAGAAGAAATTGCCAAGCATAATCAGCCCGTCTCCCTACCCACATCCCTTGAGAAGATGTGTGTTCACATAGGTCCGAGCTGACTAAAGGTTCCTTAGGTCTGATCTGGGATCACAACTTCGCAAGAAACTAAGCTGGACCAAAATTTCACATCCACTGAAAAGGAGAATTTGCTCTCTACTCCATCCCCACCCCTTCGCCTTCATCTTCCTGCTTGCACAATGCAGTTTGTATTTCTATACATTTCCATCTTTGGATTTCAGGCAATGACTTGTGCAGGACATATTATCTCATCACTGGTGTCACAAAAGCTCATATTTATAGGGATTTATTCCTTGGCCACCTCAGAAGGAAATGATCTAATTACAGACTAATATAGTAGGATCATTATTATGTTAGTTGCCCAAGCCTTCTCGTTATAAAACCCCTTTTTTGTATTGTCTGTAATTTGGCAGTTTTAACTCCTTGACCTGATATCTTTCGTCCCATGAGGCTTTTTCAGGTTTGGTTTGTGTTTTTTTTTTTTAATAAATAAAATTTTCTGCCAAAAACCATGCTAATTTCCAAGAATACAGCTGAAAAGAGAGATGCTGCTTTCCTGACACTAAATCTTCCATAGGAAAACTCTGGCCCACACATAGCTCTGAGCAGGGAGTAGCAATTTGGGGTGCAGGGGAAGTTAAGGGATTGGTGTTTGAAAATCAAAAGCAATCTGCTGATGCAAAAAATGTCTGGAAAAACAGTAGTTTGCACATGTTCAGTAGAGACTGGCCAGAACTTTGTAACATCACTCTTCAGAGATGCTGCCTGCAATGAGCACAAGGTTTTCTGTGGCAGGAAGGTTTCCAACCCAAAACCACGAATAACTGTCCCTCCAGACTGAGTTGTAGGTCTATGTAGCAGATTTAAAGTCTCAAGCCTCCTGATAAATCCTGTTACTCTCAGTACAACTACACAGCAGAATTTTACTTGTTTGCACTTTTCACAAGCTTAAGAAATTTGGCATAAAAACTCTCTTTTAAAAAAACCCCAACAGTATAAAACCTATGCAAAGTGAGAATTATTATCCCATTAAACAGATTTGCATCTGAGATATGTGAAGTTTAAAGCCAAATGTATCCACTGGTTTTTGCGTATCCAGCCAAGAAGTAAAATTTAATTTTTCACTTTATTTTTTAGTTTTTCTGAGCACATGGCTTGACACAGCTGTAGCTGTGTGTTCTCTGACTCCTGAAAACCTGTTTCAGGTCTCAGAGCCAGGCATTCAAAGAATAGGGAATGTACAAGATAAAGACTACCTGTGAAAAACATGGGAAAAAGAAGTGATCGCCCACAGCCCCTATCTGACCTTGCGTTACATGGAGGACTGCAGCTAGGATGGGGAAGCGACTTCCTGACCAAGGACTGAGAGTAATATCCTTTTAACACTGTGTTTCTATAAAGTTACCTACCAAGATTAAATGAGGCAAATAGGCATACCCATTTCCTGAAAGGTCTTTGGTCAGACCTATTTCAATGCCAGCTTAGTCTTTCTGAGATTTTTTCCTGTTTGTTTGTATGAACAAACATACTATGAAATTATTAGTATATTTTATCTTGAAAATGTATAACCACTGCACAGCAATTACGACAGATATTTGTATAGCAAAGATGTTATGTAGATACAAAGATAATAAAGATTTCATAAGATCAAACCTTTCTTTGTGATGTATTATAGAACAATTAATAACTTTTATTTTGTAAAACCTGAAGCCTAGCTACAGAGATCACTACTACACTGTGAACTTAGGCACTGGAAAAATTTGATGACAGCTACATGTAATGTTACTCACATAGTATTAAAAAACAAGCAGAGGAAATAAAACATAATATTTTCTTTAAAACTGTTGAGACATTCTGACAAACACACAGAACCACTTGTAATTAAGATAAACACAACATCCTCTGAACGCTGCTGTTCTTACAGATCTTGCTAATAGCACATATGGTTTGTACTTTCATCAAGTGTGCTTAGACCTTTTTCTCCTAATGAGTGATTCTATGTGTAGTAGTTGGGAGCGAAACAAGACTAAATACACTCTGGCTGTCTTAACTCAGAATTTCCTTGTATTTACGGATTTATATTAAATCTCTAAGGTTATTTTTAAATTGTTTTCAGTGTTATTTTATCATTAGTCATATTATCATCCAAAAAACTGGCTGCAAATGATTGCTTTGAGGATTGGCAAACACATTTGTACAGCTTGAAACAATTTATTGAAAACATGTTGCTTACTTAAAAGAACATGCTGTCTTTAAATGCTGTTGGTAAGAAATGTTCATCTCTTGGTTTTCCATTCTATTTATGGACTCTGAAGACAGGAGAAATACATTTTAAAGTGCATCTAAAGGTTGCATATGTTTTTAGGATCACCTTATTTTAACCTCAAGGGATCTTCCTTGTCCATCAGTCTCCTCAGTGCACAGCCAAGGCAACACGCCTTTGCAAAATATTTGATCTCTTCTCCAAAGGAGAAACATGTAACCAGTCCTGTTGTAAACTGGTGAACTATGGTTTAATAATGAGAAGATTTTAGTCTCAGATCAACTGAACGATCACTTTTAGGCAAATGTATTTCTGTGAACATAGTACATACAATAAACATTGATTTATGGTAAAGCATTTCCTTACTTTTCACCCTGATACCTCTAAATCCCTGTAATACTTCAGTAATTTGTATGTTTACATAACTCCCTAAGATGAAATATCTTGTAACATGAAATATCTTTGCTATTTTATAGCTGGTGAAAAGGAGGTACAGCCTGAGTTAAACAGAGCATACCAAATAGAACATAACTATAAACCCCCCAAATGGTGAGTCATAGTAAAATTTCCTCTTTCCTCTGTGTAATGGAAGCTCCAGGGGCTGGATCTACTCCCTGGCCATTACAAGCATGAGAGCTCTATGCTCTCCCACAGCATGCTGGATACTCTCCTCCCCTCTCTGGGCTCGTGGTGGGGGTCTTGCCAGCAAGGCCTGGGGGGACAGTCCAGGACTTTCCCTGATTACCAGCTAAGGCAGCAAAACAAAATGGTCTGTCCATTCCAGATTTTTTAAAAAATAAATCCTCACTTTCCAGAAAACAGCTTATTTCAGATGTTATTTTTAATTGAGACCCAATCCTTACTAATTTATATTGCCCTATATGAAGGTTTTGAGACAGTTATGTGGTTTTCTTCTGCAGTGGTAAATCCTGATACTTCTGCCATCTATGCAAGCAGTAAACACAGAGGCTTTTCACCTCTTTCTACTTTCCTGGTCTTCCACTGATGAAGTACCTCATCATCTGCATTTCCTTAGAACACAAAAGCCCAGAGTTTTTCATTAAGAATGGTTTCTTATCCTTTCATTAACTTGGGAAGGGGAAGAAAGGTAGAATAGAAAACTCTGGAGTTCTCAGTGTATGCAAAAATTCCAAGCTTTTAACAAAAGTTCAGCCCCCAGAGCATCTTCTAGCAGGATGTAAGAAATTTATTGACTTTCATTGGGAAAATTTTCCTATTACACTTCTAGGTCAAAATTTAAAGAAAGCAAAGTAATCTCAATTTCTATATATTCATCTACCTGGTCAGAACTGCAGTTCTGCCTGTATCTCTGTCTGTACTCAAATTTCATACAGGAACAAATATAAACCCTTTCTCCAGACTGAAGAGAAGATGGAGCTGGCTCACTCAGAAACTCAGCTAGAATCCCACATTTCTAGCTTGCTTTCCCATGTGGTCCCTTGTCTCAAATTCACAAAGTCTGGATCCAAAAGCCCAGCAGGCCAAGTTGACTCTCCTATATTAATACATTTTTTTTAATATCCAGTTTTAAATGAGGAGAGTGACATATGTGCTTAGGCATTCAGAACAGCTTCCTTTTAAAATTAAATATAGCTGTCTTGTAAAAAACTGAACTTTGGAAACACAATAGATAGAAAGATTCCCCCGACCACAAGTATGCATAACTTACAATCACAGTCAAGACTTCGAAGCTCCTGCCATTACACCCACACCAGGTCTTTTTTATCTCAATTCTTTTCCAAATAACTAATTGACTGCTAAGTAGTAAATAAGCAATTTACACTTTCCCCTTTATCCTTCACGGGGCAGCTGACATAATGTTGAGAGCACACCTACCAGCTTAACCAACAGCAAGACAGTTTTGGCCAGGTCCCTCCATCCATTTCCCAGGGATAATAGGTGTGCGTAATGACTTCTTTCCTGTTTCATTGTAATGTTCGCCATGTTCTACTTAACATCTGATTCAGCATCTCTTGCCAAGGAACTATTTCTTGCTTAGATTGATCACAGAGAGTTTAGCCATGTTTTTGTCAGTGCCGTGCCTCCAGAAAGCTGGGATTTGGTACAGGAACTGCACAACCACTGGCAAAAACTCTGCAGCACGACTTGCACTTATGTGTCACTTCTGGGTCCCCAGTAGGACCCGAGCGCCTGGATGTTTGTTTGCCTGAGTGCTTGAAAATGAAAGTCAGCATTTTGGAGTTTTATTTGTACTCTGCTGGAGCCTCCTTTCCTCCCTCCTGAGCAGCACGTCTCTTTCCAAAGCTCCTGCCAAGGGAGGGGGCCCTGCTGTCCCCACCACCGCCTGTCACCAAGCACCGAAGCCACGCCAAGTTAAACGCTGTGGCTGCCACAGCTTAGCATGCAGATTGATCCAGACAGGTAAGAGATTTCTCAGAGACACCACTAGGTATGTATTTCTGGCACTTTTTCCTCCCTCTAGACTCTTTTGTCAAACTTCTCACTTGAAAAGACTCCAAAAAACTGTTATAGAAACCTAAGAAAACGTTTCTTTAGCCATTTGTTATTTACCCACCTATAACCAGTAAGAGACAGATTATGATAACAAGATCATCAAACTTTTAAATATCAGTGGTCAGGTTTTCACAAAATATGCTTGCAGCATATTTTTGTCTGGCAACATACAATCCAGTCACACAAAACCAACTGATCTCAATTACTACCAAGTAAGTAGAGGGTTTACTTTCTAATCACCTCGTTAGGTCAGCACTATTCACTGACATACAATTACATTGATACAGGCACTAAAAATAGTTCACCTAGATTCTTCTTTAAGGTCAAGCCTGGAAATTTATGATAGCTTTTTAAATTCTGTGAGCTTTAGATCTTCGTGGAAAGCCACCAGCCCAACCCTCCCTCTACCAGCTATGGAATAAGCCTGGGGAATACAACCTCCTTTGTCAGTGGTCTAAATTAGGCAAAGTGAGTACTTTGATTCTGCTCACATTTCCAGTTTCTGCTTTATGGTTACTGTAATTTAAAACTCCTTTACAAATCCTTCTTGTTGGTATAAATACCCAAAATAAAGAGAAATGGAGCCAATTACATCCTGTTGACTAAAGGTTATTTTGGTCTGCATTAAGCAGTCCCCCAAGTTATTTTATGAAGTGTTTTAAATAAACATATTTTGTAGGTTTTATAAATCTGCCTTATTTTCCTAAGACATTATGGTTTTCTTGGTTTTCTTTTAATTCTTCCTGAGTTTTCTGTGTATCAATTATCATGGGTAATTTTCCCAAAGTGTTATGCAAGGTGATTTGGGATTCTGTTCTAGGAGCTTCGTCCATGTATCTAACTATTTTCCTTCTCAACAGTTAATTCCTTCCTTCCTGCCTCTGATCTGAAATACAAGACCTTTCTCCTTTCCCTGGAAGTCCATGTTAACTCAATCCCCACTCCAAGTTTGCAAGATAAGGCTCCATTGCTGTCAGCTTTACTCCTTTCACAGTTACAGTTGTCTTGCTTAGATTACATACTTGGTATAGAGTGTATGCATATCAGTTTTATGCATTATACTGAATGTTTATTCTCACCTTTTCTCCCTATAGCCCAAAAAAGGAAATGACAAGTTTGGAAAGATACCATACTCAGCAAACAGTTTCTAAAAATGCTGACAGGAGCTTGGATGGGACATGAGGGTACACATGCAGAATAAAAACCTGCTATGCTGAAGGGCAATCCAGTCCTCCCAGTAGATCCTAGGAAGGGACTGAGCTCCAAAACAAAACGGTTGGGCTTTCCGGGGCAGAATGTAGTAAAGCATTTCAGTCTAACCACAAGCTAACAATATGAGCATTTTTACTACCTAGGTAGTGGTCAGGCAGGCAGAACGAAGTGTTCAAGGAAAGGAAACACCTTAAACAGACTGAAAAGCCCAAGTACTTTTGCTGAATAACAAGCACTGCCTGGAGGACACCATCCTTACTAGCAGCTCTGGCTTGGCTTTGGTTACCATATAAAGAAACCCCCAGAGCTCAGTATGGTTTCAGAAACTCACATGCTATATAAATGTGCAGTCTCCTTCCCTAAAGCCACATCATCAGGCACTAGAGATGAGCAGCCCAAAAATAATATTTTAGAAAGAGCACTGCCAATCCACCCTTCATGTGAACAGCTTTCTCACTTGCTTGCCTTGAGGTATTAAAAGCTATGATATGAAAGCCCTCCAGGCAATCTTTTCCTCCTAATATCGTTAGCTTGTACTTTTACTAATTCTGGTCTGCTGTGAGGGCCTCCATCACTTCCCAGACAGAATTCTGGTTTCAATTAGTGCATTTAGATATCTTATTCCTGGGCTATAGCTTTTTCTAAATCTGCAGTTTGCTTCTTACAAACTATTCTGTTTCTTCTACTCACTTTTCTCCCCCCAAAGTGTATCTACTTGGCAAAAAAATATTTCCCTCCTGTGTGTCGATCATCTCTAACTGGGTGCTTCCTCTTTTGTTTGTTGTTTCCACGAGGCACAGTCCAGAGAAGAAATTATGTTTCCTGTTCACAAAAAACCCCACAACAAAACCCAATGCAAAGGAGGAAGAGGACTGTTTGTCCTCTTCTCCTCAGGGCCTCCTCAGGGCCTGCAAGCCACCAGACCATGAGACCGTTTTCCATCCCTGTGTGTGTAATCATGGAATGTGCCTCCTTGTGCTCCTACTCCCGAGGCAGATCCTGCACCAGGTGCGCGGAGCCTCCTGTAAGTAGTTACTGCACATTCATGGGGGAAAGCTGAGGCTGAGGGTGCTAGTGAGGCCATCTGGTGCTTTTTGCAAAGGAGGAGAAAAAAAGCATAGACCTGATGATGGGTTAACAAAGAAGTCCTGAGAAACACATGAAACATCAGACCTGGCTGGGTAGGTGAAAATACAGATCAAAGACGAAGGTTTCAGCTTCAGGCAGGTGTACTGGAACAGGTATGTGGAGGAAGGAGTGTGGTACCTGTGAGTAGCTCAACTAAAATAAGCCCTCAGTGAAGCTGAGTGGGAAGAGGACTGTGCAGCTCACAGTGCTGGGAAAGAGGTAACTGCTTGGACATCAAATGCAAAGTGAGGTAACAAGAGTCACATTACACAGACAAGTTTTCATCTATAAGCTGCAGAATTCCCTTACTCTGAAAACGTCCAAAAAAATCTTAATCCACCACCATTTTGAACAATAGTACACAAGTGACCCAGGATGCCAGGCTTTCCCAGAGCACCTCAGACTACCCACAAATGGCCTTTTAATGCTGTATGAGAACCACAAACCCATGCCCTTTCAAACTAATACTGCTGGTAGGATGAATCTGGTATATCCTTAATCTTTAAAAATAAAATACCCCAAACCCAAAACACTGTAAGAGGAGGAGGGAGAAAGAGCTTTATTACATGTGAACGCAGATCAAAACAATTTTCTGTGCCTACAGGGGTTTGAGAAAAAAATACAACAAAACACAACTTTCAATGAGGTGTCATTGACGAATGATTTATGGGCTATTTGTGTAGAAGTACTAAGCACTAAGTCTCATCTTGATAAATCAGTTCAAATTCCACTAGTGCTATTAATAAATCAAGAGCAGGTCAGCTCCATTCTTAATGTTATTATTATGGTGCCTTCTGTCTGCTAATGCAAGTTTTGACATCTTCTTCACACCTTAGTATAAGACAAAGATACATGTGTCTCCTCAGTGAATTAATTAGCAGGATTTTGCATCCCACCACTCTCTTCCTTGCACTGCTTCAGCCTGCTGAAGGGGACATCTATAACACGTGAAGGACGAGGATATCGCACTATGATAAAACTGAGTCGAATTAACAAACCAGCCCTTCTAGAAATGGAAGGCTTCCCTCTCCCCTTCTGCAATATCCTCTTCTCAGCCTTTCGCTTTGCTCTTCAGCTGTGCAGGTCACCCACCCCCTCCCTTGTGCTGACACCAGCACTTGTCCAAGTGCAAAGTAAGTTGATGCAATTTACTATCCCAGCAGAACTTAAAAAACCCCAACCAAAAAAAAAAAAACAACAAAAAGACCCAACACCCCACACCACACTGTTTTGAAAACAAGCCAGAATATCTGTGGGAACATTCAGCAGAACAGAAAGGCATTTAAGTGCTTTAAATTGATTTAAATGCAGTCAAAAATGCCAAGACAGCCCAAGGTGAGAGGAGAGGAAAGGATAGTATCTCTTCCTTCTGAAGTTGCTAATTTGGCTCATCCACTTATAAAACTTTATCTTAAGACTCTAGGACACATTAGTGGGCTTAAGAATCATTAAAATTACCAGTTAGTCTGATTTTAATTTGACTTGGTCTAATTAGTTCCTACACACAAGTAGTAGTAATTCTCCACATCTTCACCGTGCTGGTCAATGCTCAACAGCAGAATGGACTGGTCATTGTATTACATTTAGAATTTATTATGTATCTTAAAAATAGTCAACTTCTACTTGTAATATGAAACAATCTTAAGATGATACAAGAATTAATTTTTTTTCATAATGTGTTGATAAACTTACACCTCCTGAAACACAAGCAGATTCTGGTTGGTGTGAGAACCATACTCCTTACCTTTTTAAGGATGTGTGATGCAGAGAGAAAGAGACAGAGTGTACAGATAAAGACTGAGAAGAAATAGTTTCTACAGATTCTTAGAGATCATTTCAAAGAGAAGGGGGACTGAAGAACATACTGAAAGATACACTGGAATTTAGAAATCTTAATACAAGTACTGGCATGCCAGTCTGAGGGCCTTTTTCTGTTTAGAAAAAAAGTCCCACAGTAGCTTCAACAAAAAAAAAATTAGAAATTTCTACAAGACTGTGCACTAATTTTGCCAGTAACACAATTTTAAACACACAAAACCAAGATCTAAAAACTACATGTAAAGGTGTAATTGGCCAGACACAGCCACACATGTGGTCCCCGCTTTACAGTTTACAAAGTGCTCACAAGGCACGCGCCCAAAACCAAATGGCTTTATGTAAACTGCATATTTCAGCCCCAAAATTTAAAGTGCTTATTAAACTAAACATTCAGCAACTTCCTATCTCTGCATTAATCAAATATTAAGCAGACTCAGGAATGAGATGCTGTGGTACAAAGCTTTATTCCCACGTGTTTAATCTTCCCTGAGAATTCACAAATGGTTGAGGCATGACCAAGATTTGCAGGTGTTTATAGGCTTTGGTTCTCACTTGGCAGCCCCTGCCATGGCCTTGGAGCATCTTGCAAGAATTAAAAACATCCCATCAACCACCTCTCCTTCCTTCCTTCCAGTAGGTAGGCATAAATTACCTGACTTGGGTGACTGAGCTGAAGGGGAGTGAAACAGAAGCACAGCAACCAAGGAACACTCCTTGGAAGAGCTGAATGCTTCATAACAAGTATTGCAAGCCTATGGTCATCCTTGCACTTCTTCTGACACACAGTTCCAAAGCCAAGGCCCAGCTCACACATAAATCTGGCTCCTATGTGTAAATCTCCACTTGCTGCACAGGTGTGTGGCCACGGTGTAACACACCTGCTGCACACAGCCGCACGTGCGACAGGACAACCATCCCAGGCTAATCCCAGAGCGGGCTCGAACAGCAACACAGCCAACAGATGGGAAGAGGACCCTGTCAGCACACAGGACATCAGTGTGATGATCTCAAAGTGACCTGCACTGCTCAGCAGGCAATCTGCAGCAGGTTTGGACCAGATGGGGCTTTTCAGGGTGTGATCTTGGTTCTCACTAATGGAAATAATCACGCCTGGCTGTCTCAAGTGCATGGATCACTGCAGAGGATAGGATAAGACTCAAATTCCTAACCAGAAGCAGATGGAAGCATTTGTTATTGTGGTTCTTCTGCACACACAGAGTGGAGAGGGTCTAAAGGGTCTGAACACCGGAAGATGACAGCATCCCTCTGTGGTGGGGCAATGTTACAGAGCAGGCAAGTTATCTCAAGCACACTCCTCTTTTCCAGCAAGAAATCGAGCTCAGCTTTTGTCCTCTGTTATTATATCAGGAGTTCCCAGTTAAACAGCAATAATATTTAAACAGTTTTTGTCTTCATTGGGAAGACGTGAGGAGAAAAGGGTATTATCTTATTCTGACTGCTTTATTTCCTTACTATTACTGCTCATAAAAATGTACTCCATGTTTTGAGACACAAAACACTGAGCAGCTTCATATAAGTATACATGTGAGCTGAGCATTTTAGTAATTATCTCTGGCAGCCTCCCTCATTTACTACTCCTCCCCAAAAGAGATTCACAACAGGAAAGATTTTATTTTATATCTGAACATGAGATAAAATGCTCACCAACTGCTTTAAGTAAAGAAAAAAAGATCAAATCCTTAGATTACTTTATCATACAGGCTACACATTCTTCAGTGGCTTTAGAAATCACTTAACACTTCTTTACTCAATTATAAAGAGTGATAATCTCTCACTCTTGCAAAGATTCCTGTTATTATTGAATGGAAGCTATCAGTAAAAACAATGCAATGGGAAAATACCAGGCTCAGTAGGAGTTGGCAAGCACCAGACATAACTGTGGGAGTGACTCCCACAGTGGGCTCTGGCTAAGATATGCCAGTTATGCATTCTTATTTTATCTTCATTGTAAACTGGGGTTCTGACAAACACCCTTCCCCCATTACTGAACTAATGAAGCACAGTATTATTTTTCAGCTGCAAACCAAAATTATTGGCAAGAGATATTTTTCTTACTGTTAATCAAAGCTGATCAGTAACTGCTAATTTTATTTTGTAACTTTATATCAATATTTATCCTGGAAAATGGGAACTCAAGTGCCTTGTATGTATAAAAAAGTAGTCTCCCTCATCCCAGATACCTAGGTGGTGGCCCCACATCTGGGAGAGGTGGTGATCTGAAGAAGGAAGACATCCCACCAGCAGCTGAAGGAGAAGCCCAGCAGACCCACCTGCCCCCAGTCCTTCAGCCCCTGCCCAGCTCTGGCACTGCAGCAGCATTGACTTGGTCAGGTTTCTCACCACAGCAGGAGTAATAAATCCCAGAACAGGTAGGGTTCCAAGGGACCCCCGGAGGTCACCTACTCCAACCCCTTATTCAGTTTATAGCTGCATTTCAAAAATCCAGCAGGATGTTTCTGACCTGTGAGAAACTATAATCTCTCTAAGCACCCCAAGTGAACAGAATCACACCTGAGACCAAGCCGGCCTCATTTTTCACTTGTTGTAGGAGAGATGGATTGAAAGGAACAAGTTTAGCTCCCTAACATCTGCTCAGCAAATGCTCACATAAATCAAGATGCAGAATATAGTGTATTTGCCACGCCCTGAATAGCAATAGTCATGCAAGATGAAGAGCGGAGTGAAATCCTGGACTTGCTGAAGTCCATGGCAAGACTCCCACTTAATTTCAGGCAGGCCACAGTTTTAATGCAGATTGTTACCATATGGTAGATTTTAAGACCAACTGACAAATGCAAGTAAAAGCAGAGAAGAATTAACTGTTATAAGATCCTACGTTAATTAACTGCATTCTTATTACCAAACCCCAATACACAAAATTCATGTTTCTCCCAGCAACACCTATGACTGCTCTCTGAAAAGTACCTGTTTTCACATAGACTGACATTCCTCTAATCAAGAAACATTCTCCCCCAAGCAAGCAGATTCTCCGTATCAGCTTGACTTTTAAGCACAGAAAGATGTTATTTTTAATGTTAATGTAGTTTATTTAAATACACTATCTTACTCGTGGCTTAGACCTGTTCCCCCTTTTTTCTTTTAGTTCTAATGAAAAAGATTCTGTTCAAATAGCAAGGACAAAAACTGGGAGTTGTTCTTGAGGTAATACAGTGGTCTCCTGAACTCAAACCAAACATCAGCTAATGCAGTAAGCCTGGAGGTAATACTACAAGTCCATGCTCAGCATCATAATGTGGCTGCTGGGTTTTTTTTTTCCTTAACTCCTTAAAAATAATTTAATAAAGGCATTGCCTCCAGACAGTTATTCTTAAATTCATCCAAGACTGAGATGAATTACTATAATTCATGCTTGTCTCAGTATGATTGTTTCAGATTGCCTTTGTATTTAGGAAGATTAATATACACTGGTCACATTATTAAAATTCTTCTGTTATCCTAAGGGAGAATTAAAACACCTTTTTCTCCTATAGGCAGCATCTTCGTGCTGCAGATGTAAGGTTAACAGTTCAGTGAGCTACTAAGAATGAACTGAGTTGGGCGAAGTGTCTCTCACAATGCTGCCCAGCAGTCCAAGGCACAAATTTGAGATACTAGTGGGTCTGTTTCTATTTTCTTACTGGCTCCATTTAATTTTCTTACGAAGTGAGTAAAGGGACTTTTAAGCTGCTGGCCGCAAAATCCATTTGACATCTCAAAGACAAGTCTTTCTTGCTAATGCAGTATCACCCATGGTGACTCTACAATTCCAGCTTCGGTAAACTATCTCATGTTGAGCTTGGCTCTGAAGCAAAGGCAGACCCTAAAAGATGATTAATAAAAATGCTTTTTTAGCCACTGCTGATAAGATTCTGGCTACATAAAAAGAGGCAGGAACCGCCTTGATTATACCATACCATGGAGATGTTTAAGATACTTGTAGCATCAGCACTCAGCCATTTATTCTGACAGTCCTGGCAGCAGCTGCTCCAAGAGGAATGTTGATCAACTTCAACATTAAAAGGCTTCTCTTAGCTCTTTAATGCAAAGGAGACACTACAGTACTGCCGTGCCTCCAAACTGCGGGTAAATGTTAGTTTAGCATTTCCTGCAGGCTCCTGCTTTACATTCTTTTCCCCCAAAACTATTTATAGCAGAGCTGCTGCCACACAGTGACTTAGAAAATACCCTACATTCCTAAGCCCAGCCCAGTGCTCCATAGCACAAAACTTTTAAGACAACACCTAATAATTTGATGGGAATGTCAACTAATACACAGCAGCATCATTAGTGCTCTCTACTGGATAAACACATAATTACTCCAAAATTAATATAGCACATCAGGGACTTCAGCAACTGAGTGGAGTAAAACTACTTGCATATAAATGATAATGTTTGGAATATATTTATAAAATCTTATGCCACCTCAAAGGAAGTTAAAACCTTACATAAGGATGCAACAAAGGATGTACAGAAGTCCTCGGAAACAAAACACAGCTCTAGTTGCGGTTCTGATCTCTGAAGTAGGACAATTAGGGAAAAAGACTGTACAGTTAGGCAAGACTGTCCAAGAATACTTGAGTCAGGGCAGTTTTAATCAGAAATATTCACTCCTGTTCTTCACATACTATATCCATATGCACAGATTAATTTACAGCTAACAACTGTGAAATTCGATTTCAGAAATTCCTCGGCCCTCAAAAGCAGTTATGTATTTGAAAATCACAAAACAATTTGCTTCATCACTGTTCATACCCTGCTAATACAGGGCAAGCTTCTACTTGGCAGTTAGACTAAGTGGTGTCTCTTAGTTCACTGACTTCCAGATGAACAAAACCAAGTCAAGGTTTCTGTTACCCCTCACCATCACCACCAGTGTCTGTGGCTCCATCCAAATGAAGACAGATGTAATTTACTATTCCCTCCAGCCAGCACAGAACCACCAAGCCCCACCACCAGCAGAATGGTTGTGCTGCCCTGGAGTTCAACATTATTCAGAGCCAAACATAAAATACTTGGCACTGAATCATTAATGGTTCGAGCACCTGCAACCACAAACCTTTGCATAAAAATGAGCACTGATCGGCCTTTGTGAGAACCTCTTAATAATGCAATTCCCTAAAAATACCTGAAGCTAACCTACCCCAAAACTACCCCCTTTTAACAGTGGCCATAAAGATTTCTTAGCAGATGTTCTTACAGGTGCTGAAGACACAGAAAACATTTTACAGTAACTGCTACTTGCCTGAATTTTTAAATGCAGAACTCAGACATTACAGAAAGTCACTTCTCGTTATATAGATGCAATAGTGAACTCTAAGTTTTTTAATTGCATTTTTGTTACCCTATGTTTGATACATTTGGGAATTATGTTTATCACAGTAGCATTTAGAAGCTAACCAAGAAAGAAACAGTGCTAGGTGCAGCCCTGTACTGGCACGAATGCAGTGTAGAAGATACACCTGTGTCCTGGAGAGGTTAGCATCAGTCAACAAGGGACACAAATGAGGAGGGGGAGTGTGGATGTGAAGAAGAAAAACACCAAAACACTGCTGAAAACTGGCAGGAAACATTTCGTAAGTATGATTTCCACCAAATTTGTTTAGGGGAGAGAAAGATAAAAGAAATTCCCAGGTAGATGGGGAATAATGGGTTAAAACCACTACTAAACACAGCTGCTGAGAAAACTCACCAAATGACAATTTTCTCTGATTTGCGATACTGAAGTTTCTCTAAGCCAGGCAGACTCTTGGCTGCATCTCTTCAGTTTTTCATGAGTCACTTAAAGTAGGAGCGGGGGTAAAGAGAACAGTCCTGCTGGGACCTAGTGATCTGAAGGATAACATGCATCCTTAAAAAATCTGGGGTTAAGGAGGTTTCAGAGACAAGGCTATCTACAACCTAAAATAATACACTTATCACATCAAATTAGACTAATTGTTATTACACACACCCACACCTCTTTATGTAAGAAATTGTGCACGATCCTTTAAAAAAGCGGGGAGAATATGCAAGGCAGAAAGTGATTTGGAAAAAATTAAACAGCTATTTCCAAAGGAGATTAAGTTAAAAAGACAAACCCCAAAATACTTAGTTTTGTGTAAAAAAAAAAATTGCTTAAATGAAATCTAGAGGGATAGGCTGGGCATATATTTCAAATAATAAAAACACAAATAGGTCAGAATTAGCTTGACCAAGTGATGGCTACACTTCTTTCCACGTTTTTTCCTTATGTATACGTGACTTTGGTATGGTTTTGCTTAAACAAAGCAAACTCTTTTTGGTCCCAAAAAGAGTAGGAAATCCACAGCTTTGCATACCCACACACTCTGAAGTTCTTGCTTTCATTTCTTTCCGGCTTCTCCTTCTCCTTTTTAAAAACCCTCGGGTTGTTTTCCTTTCATCAAATCCTCTCCGAAGCTGAGCATTCATGCCCATTCCCAGAACATGAGTTGGGGAATGTGAGCTGCTACTTTGTTCATCCTGGTCTTTCCCACTTGGCAAATCCTTAGCACCAAAAGGGACCAAATAAGCTGTAGATGAGCTGACTTGAGCTCAAAAGCAGCCTTGTCAAATACGCAGTTAAAACCTTGCACTTGAAGTGCCTCCTGACTTGTGGCTCGCTCTGTATTCACAACTGGAGAAATAGCAATCACAATGCACAAACTCCACACTGGATTTTCTCCGAAGAAAACGAGGAGTTGCAGAAATACTCTGCTTCTTTATACCCCCAATAAAAGGAAATGGTCTTCATCTGTGACTACAGCTGAGCCTGTGATCTGTGAATAGAGGGTGCACTTCAGGCCTGGTGGACTAATTGCATTTTTTTCTTTCCAACCATGCCTTCCACTGTAACAGACCCTGTGGGAGCAGTGTTACTTGTGGAGGCTGCTATGCAACCTCATGCTGACGCTGCCTTGGATCCCGCTCCAGGAACTGATCCTTCTTCTGCAGAAATGTTTGTAACTGCTTTTGAAAAAAGATCATCCTTACATGTCTTCTTTCAAATCAAATCCCCAAATGCAAAACACAGCAGACCAATCCAAAAGACGAAATCATCCACCTAGTTTGTTTTTTATACTTTTTTATGCAGCCAATTCCCTTCCCCAAGGAATTCTGCACGGCTGCTGTTTTCATGGTCTCAGCAGTAGGAAACACCTCTTGCAGACCTGGGATGTATAAAGCACAGCACACAACCAGCACCGACTACTGGAGCCAAAGCACTTAAAAACAGTATTAGGTTCTTTATTATGTTAAAGCTTGATCTATCCTTTCCCTCGGCAGTTAGCAGATTCAAGTTACTTACTCAAAGCAGTATCAAAACAGTTCAGGTCAAGAATCACTCTTCAATTAGCCTGAATAGGAGTTGGATGAAGGGGAGGTTCCCACGATTTTCTCCTCACAGGCAGTACCACACTTAATCCGGAGACCACATAAAGGCAGCTGTTTCTAATGCCAGAGGGAGCTGTGGGCAGCCAACTCGAGGAGACTCAGCTTCAAACTACATAGTCTAAGGGCAACCCAAACCTTTCCCTTCCCTCTCACACAGTTCACCACCCAGCAGTAATTCACAGATTATTAACTGGCCTGTTAATTGTTTGAGTTTCCTAGGTATTCATGCAATCAAGAAAAACAACCAAACCCAAAAGCCTTCTTTCAACTTTTAGTCTGGGGAAATTTGAGGAAAAATACAGAAAAGTTGAAAACAGCTTTTGAGAATCATGTCTTTATTTACAGGTGGCCTGAATGTTTCTGTGCCATAACTTCCATGTTCATTGAGAAAGGCTGCACTTTAACCAACTACGATGTCCTTTATTATTTCAACAAGTTGAAGTAATTTCATCTTCTTTGAAGATTTAAGTATCACCAATTGAGAAGACAACTCAAATGAAACATTGTCGTATCACTGCATCATAAATACACAGGAAATCCAGCTACTTCGTTCTCCAGATGCAGCTGGACCATCAAGAGTTCTCAGATGACTTATTTTCCATGTTTTTGTGTGAGATCCTTCAGGCTGAGATTTACAGATAAAATATACAATTAAAAAACCCCAAATCACCACTGTTACATTTTACTAGAACATCTATCCTTCCCTCTCAAGTCGAACATATGAAAACTTACATACTTTGAGAGACCTATTGAGGCATTTAAAATATATTTTGACTTCTTTATGCAGCCCAACACATGTACAGTCATTTTGCCCCATCAATTTTTATAAACTGATATGAAATACTATTAAAAATTTATGCCAGTTTACAAGATTTAAGAACAGGCATACTGCAAAAATGATTTCAACTGTAGTTCAGTAAAACAAACACCAGGAAAGATACAGCAAGAAAATTAATAACTTTCTTCTGAGAAGCTGAGCACTAAATATTGCAGTTCTTTAGAGAACACTTGAGAAAGGGCGAGTCAGCTGAAAACGGTACTAACCTTTAAAGCCAAGTACTAACATGTCCCTGTGTTTAGCAAGGGATATGCCCTCCCCTCCAAACTGGAATGGCTTTGCATTTCTGCAAACCACTTAAGGCTGACACCTCTTGTTTTTGTCATTTAATGCACACTGTAGGAAAGCAAACAGTGAAACAGTTCACAGCCCCTGGACCAAATTTTATAAGAACTCTGAATAAACAGAGATCCAAAACAGAGTCATGCAGCATAAAGTTAAAGACAACAGTCTATATTCACAGAGTAAAAGAAACTGTAATTATAAACTGGTCAGTTTTGATACCTGCTCCCATCAAGTTAAAACTCTTTCCATGACTATACCCTAGAGAAGTGGTCTCCAAAGTGAGGTGCCTGCACGCCAAGACAATCCATTTGGGTGCAAGAAGAAAGTATATTTTGTAGAATTAACAAACAAAATTTTAAATAATTTAAAAATAGTCTTTATTTCACTTCTCTCATACTTTTTCAATTTCTACTCCTGTGTATGTACATAATATATTAGTATAGTAGTACACATATAATTTATAAATTAATAAATATACATATATTGGGTGCACACATAAGAGCTTTTAGTGATGTGGGTGTGCAGTCAGAAAAAGTTTGGAGACCACTGGCCTCGAGGATGCTGTATGATACTACAGCTGCTTGCACAATCACATATCCTGTTGCTGAATTCGTTTTTTAATATCAACCTGAAAAACTCTCCTCAGCAGCGTATTTTCAATATGCCTACGGAGATGTTTTTCCTTCAAAATATAAATGGATATAATGATACAACGGAAACTTTTGAAGGATCAGGCTTGGATAACACAAGGCGTTGTTGACAAAAGTATCCTTTGGTGGAATTACACTGAAGTTACAGCACTGAAATTAAAACTGTGCAACTTTTAAATCAGATGAGAGCCATCCTGTCCTTTCTGCATTTGTCTCAATTCAGTTCAGTACCAGCTCTCCTTCACCACCTGCTGTCCTTCCTTCCCACACCAACTTTTTGAGGAAACACCCACTCACCATTGTTTCTTCTGACATGTCTATTAAAGCACTTTTATACCTGATTCCTAAAAATATTACCTGCAGTGGGAAAAAAAAAAAAAGGGAACAAGAAATGTGTATCCTGAACCCACATTACTATCTAGAATCCCGCAGATTTAGAAGAGGACTTTCTGTTTTAAATAAGGAGGGAGTGTATTGCATTTAAAAACGTTCCTCTGTGCTTCACTCTGGGTAGTTTTGGTTGTTGTGCCTTTGATCTGGATACTTTAATTCAAGCAAAAGCAGACTCCCAGTGAATTGGGGGATGCGTGTGTGCACTTTAACACAAAAGCCTGTGTGGGTAAGGCAGTGCCACACTACACCCCACAGCTGGCACACTGAGCACAGCCAGAGCTCATGTCAGACAGAACCCAGACAGCACCACACAATTCCTCTGTCACATTTGACCCCACACCTCTGTGATTTAAGAATGTATTACTCATAGCTCTGAATTCAGATTTAGGTAGACCTATGATGACTGGCTGCAGGGAACATGAAAGCCTTGAAGATTGTCTATTCTGATTTCATTTACATCATAGATCATTTGCTCACCCTTTGAAAATGTCCAATGATTTCCATTTGATTACAGCCTCCTGAGGATATCAAGTGCTACAACTCCTTACATCTCATTGTAGGTTGTTACCCAGGGAAATCAGCCTTGTGTTAGAAACTAAGCACATTTCTTTGGATCACAACTCCTACTTTCCACTTGCCATGATATGGTAATTTTTATGCCTCATTCCCCCCTATCAGAGACCAACACCACCCAAAACTGAGTAGTTAACATTTGTTGTTATATCACAGTTTAGTATTCCCTTTATTTACCCTTGAATGTTTGAGCCTTAAAAACAAAACTGGCAATGTGGCAAGACAGGAAACCCAACAAAAGAGCAAAACTCTAGGAAGGGACTAGAAGGGACCTCTGGTTTATCAAGTCTAGTTGCCTACTATTCAGACACCACTTTGCATTTAATTTCTTTCATAGACATAATTGGCTCTTCCTTCAAAGCAAGGCTCTGCCCAGAAGGCTGTTCCAGAATTAGGAACTTTGTTTCTAATCTAAATTTTACTTACAGAAAGTTTATACCCATTTGCTTTTGTTCCAACAGTCTCAGCTCCCAGAGCTTCTGCCCTTTGCCAGTCACTTGTAAAAAGAAAGTGTTCTGACTCCATGAACAAACTTAATGCTACAGATTAAAAGAAAAAAATTTAGGCTTACCCATGAAATTAAACTTCCAGAGCACAGAGAAGATAAAATATTTAACATTCCAGAGAAGGGAACAAAGGAAAAAAAAAAAAGAAAAAAAGCTAGTCAGAAAGTGTGATTTAGTTATCCAAAGAAGCCTCTTCTCTCCTCATCCTGGATAAATGGGCTCATAGACATTGTAAGTTCACAGTAATCCACTGTGATGCTCCACATGAAGAAATTGTACAAAATTAATTGCACAGAAGAAAGTTAATACAACTCCAGTGACCATTAAAACAAAGACCAAATCAGTCTGTCTTGGTAGAAGCAAATACGATTTTAGAAGACCTACCACCCCCGTGAGTTTGGTACAACTGCGTCTCTTTCATAAAAGGAAACAACAAAAACCCCTAAGCTTCTGAAACGGTCTTTTGTATATTGCATCTTTCTATTGATTCAACTTAGAAAACAAATTAAGAATGGAGCTGTAAGGGTAAACAAATAAACCATCCAGCATTCATTCACAAGCAACAGAAATCAAAATACCATATGTACATTTTTCTCTCTTGTCCAGAAGATAGAGGCATGCAACACCATTACTGTAAACAATAAAAAAGGTGCACATTTCAGAGCACAAAATAATTCTCCACTTCCACTAGGTTTATTGAAACCTTCCAAGTTGGGTATCTATGACTCACCAGCCAAGGACAGCTGTCAAGTCAGCAAGCAGACTTGCAAAAAGGTATCCTGAATTTTAAAATCTACTTGTAAAACCCCAAGCAACTGCATTGACAGAAGTCATGAAGGTGAAAGAAAGAAGTTATTTTCAGTTTCCAACATACATCATTTTGCACCTAAGCAGATCCAACCTGATTGGCATTATTCTCATGTAAATTTTCCATATTTAACACTTAATTTAGAACAGACAAACAAGGGTGTAGAAAGCCTTCTAAGAGGTCATGAAATAAATATAGTACAAGAGGTATACAAAAGACATACTGAATGTTATTTCTAGGTAGGTTGCATAATTTGTACTTTCACTGTGAGAACATAAAAACAAAACTGACCTTTACAAAATTATGATTTCATATAGAATAAAATCACTTGCCCCTGCTTCTACTTACTAGTAGCTTAAAATGAACAGTAAATTGATAGAGAGAGACAAAATACTCCCATGGTATTGCAAAGAGTAGACAGTTTTTAAGTGTGTCCTCAATCTGGGAGAGAAAAGCCAAATTAATCTGTCTTAGAAAACATTTTCAAACCAGAGCAAACTGGCAGTGAAGGCTAAAAGGAAATAAAAAACCCTTAGACTGAAAGTTACAGAATTTCAAAGCAAAGTGAGCTTTCTAAAAAAATCCAAATATAATGAAATGAGAACGTTCCTCATGCTTGTCTCAAAACATTCCATGTTTCTGTGGCTGAAACCCTGGTTCAGAGACCTACAGCTGAGATAGCAATGAAAAGAGTAGGCCAAAGCCAAGGTATCACAAACTCACAAGAAAGTTTGGAAAGTATTAAAAAAAAAAACAAACAACCAAAAACCAATTCATCAAAGTGAGCTGCTCTAGCTTTCTTGAGTATAACATCTGAACCTACAGTAAATAGCATAGTTCTAGTGATAATACAAAAATAGCTTGCAAGGTAAGTTACCTTTCAGACTAAATGCCATATATTTAGAATCATTTGAACAAGACTTCATTCTCTCAACTTATCTTATGCTTTTTTAAAGCATTTTCTAAGAAATTTCCTTATTTTTATACAGTTATGCTAAAACCTCCCAGGTCTGCATGCTTTTTAAGGACACTCTTTGTCACCTAATAGAATATAAAAACACAGCAAAAACAGTGCAGAATTTTGTAAAAATACTTTAAATAAATTTACACTTCACTCTAAGATTACTTCAGAATTAATCACTGGGTTCAACAGTCTAAGTCCTTTACTTCTGTTATCCTCACTGCACATCAAAACCAAAGTTGCTGTTTCTGCCAAGACTCAAAGGAGTGGATCCTCAACCTCTCCTGGCCTAATGAGCAAGCAAACACCACTCCTTAGGCAGAATCATTTTGGGCTTCTGCAGACAAAAAAAAAAAAAAAAAATCCTGAACTCACCAGAAAGTTCTCACTGCCAGCAAAACCTAAAGGCAAAACTTCAAAAGACTTATAAGCAAAGATCCTCAGCAAAGATCAATACAGGCAGCTTTTCTGTGACTTCACAAACATAGCTCCGTTTTTATGACCAGTTTTTTCTCAGCAGTACAGGCCACGAAAATTATAGATCGCTAGGTATGTATCTTTTTAAATCAAAAAATAAAGGGCAACACCTACTGAATTTCAAACTAACAGATTTTTACTTCTGGAAACCTAAAAGCTTTCTATGTCTTGATTTCTAATGCTGACAAAAAATAATTGACTACTAAGACATTTTTCTCATTTTATGCAGCCACAGAGAGTTTAAGTTACAGTACTGCAAGGCACATACAGAATCTCTTCCTTTCCAATACTCAGCAGATATATTCCCTGAAATAATTTTAAAATCCTCAAAACAATTAGAAATGCTACAAGTTAACAATTTCTACTTAAAAACATTGCTCCTACACAACATGCACTTTTTTGGATAACAAGTTAGCAAATATTTATAAATTTTTTCTTTTCATTTACACTGGAAATAGACTGAATAATTTTTAACCTGGAAAGTACTGTATCATGTCACATTTAAGTTATTGCCTTCATTACAAATTGCATCATCTCTGAAAATCCACAAAGTATTGGATTTGAAAATAAGCAATGGGTGAGAGACTACAGATGCAGTTTAGCCCATCTGAAACTGGGTTTCCAGAGCATAAAGCAATACTACCAGAGTAAAAAATGAACTTTCTTCGTTCAGTGGATGAGGACAAGAGAAACTGGTGTAAGTGCATTTGTTCAGTTTAATGCAATGTCATTACCATCTACTTAAAAAAATCTTAATTTTCTGTCTTTTGGGCAAGCATATCTTACTGTGAAAGCAACTGAACTTTTAAGAGGTAGGTTTTTTTTCCATTATGCGCTTATTTATTTCAAATAAAACATAACCAAAGAAACACCAATATTTGCTTTTGTACAAGGATTAAGTCTCAAAGCTTGGTACAGCATCAGACAGAGTTCAGTATTTTATTTGTCCTCAGCAGTACTGGGCTGCTTTGGAACCAGTGTATTCCAGGTTGTCTTCATAGTCAAAAGACCAATCTACCAACGGTACTGAACCCACCCCCTCCTCCTCCACCTGTGGGCCCACAACTTCCCGGGGGATCGTTGTCATCAAATCCATTGGGTCGGAAAGAGCAAGAGGCTGAGGCAGCTTGAAGTGCTTGTGTGCGAGCACTAAGCTCTTGCTCCTGAAATGGAAGAATAAAGACAAAAATGAAAAAAAAAACCAAACAAAAAACCAACAACCCAACCCACAACCTCATGCCCTTGAAACAGCTTTTAAAGCAGCATCACTATTTCTAGTGAACAGCTTTACTGCACTTTCAAGTTGAACATCCACAGCCAATCTAAGATGTACAATTTTACTGATTGACAGTAAGCAGAAATGAAACAAAATCCATCTGAATTCATGCTAAAATTGTGTTTTATAGCAACATGGGATGTTATTAGAACATGAGTCTGCTGATCAGGAGCTAACAAAACAGGCTGTGATACATGTTTCATATGACTTTTCATCCTAGCAATTTTCAAATGCTCTTGTTCTTGGTTGCAAAATCGAAAGGTAACATCTTTAAATCAATGTTAATTATTTTAAAGACACTTTTTCATTCCACTCAATGGACTGCATAGAGTAACACCATACTCAGATAGAAGCCAAAAGATGGACAAGCTATCTAGTTTCTATTCACTGCAGCTTTTCAGCTTTCAAGTATTATTGCTATGCTAACTGTTGTAACATTAGTACATCTCTGCAACCCTTAAGCACTTCAGAAAAATCAGAGTCAACCACTGGAAAATGTAACTGCACAAGTGGAAGGAACATGAAAGCTCTGCCTCCTGCCAGCTGCTTTTTCAGCTGAATGCTCCTGAGGCTTCTAAAGACATCTAAGAAGGGGATGAGCACAGGCTTTTCCCTCATATATCATGCACTATTTTGTCTCTGGCCAACTAGTTCAATAAACCCTGCAGTAATTTTGTATCTTTAGCTTACCCTTCTCAAATTGGTCAAGAGCTTCAAAAATTGAGGGAGAGAAAGCAGGTGTTGGGCTCAGGAAGACTAACAGGAAAAGCACAGTGGATCTGGCAACAAACAAAGTGTTCCAGTGCTAAGGCTCATACCAATAGCCTCCTTCACCTGACATTTCATCACTGCACACCTCCATAAAGGCAATGGGAGCACACCTTAGAACAGGGTTTTAGCAACTACAGGGGTCACCTTCAATTCTTCCTGACTGTATTATACTACCATGAAGCACTAAACTCAAGTCTTGTCCACATACTTTCACATGTTCTGAAAACAGTCCTTGTGAGTTTAATTTACTTTGACCTCTTCAAAAACACAGCCTAAGTTTGAAACTATTGTACACTACTATGGACTGAAATGGAAACTCATTTTCTATATAATATATTTGGAGGACACTGTCTACCCAGATGCACTGGCCATATTCGTGGAGACAGTATTATGCTATCTCCAGAAATACGTGGATTCATAGCTGTCTGGCTAACACACCAAAAACTAAGTAAGTTTACTAGGAATAACATGGAAATATTAAAAACTCACTTGTAGTACCAGAAATCAACTGCAAATTTTGATTAAAATAGCAGACCTTGCATAAAAAGCCTGTTTAATTGAAAAACGACACTACCAAACTGTTTAGCTTACAGCACTGGCATTTTCACAAGCAATAGCCTTATTTCTAAAAATGTTGAATATTTTCATATTGGTTATATTTATCCCAACAAATACTACATCAGGTAAGTAAAACTTGACCGTCAATACAGTTTCTCTGGACTGAGAATAATGCAGAGCATCCTCCATTGCTTTCCACTTGTTCCCAGAAAGGGTTTTAAAATTTTTTTTAAATAGAGTGGGAGCTACCCATATTGCAGGCTTAACTATTTAAAGCAAAAACATCTTCATTTAACCATGTGGTAAGCAGATATGCAATACCACAATAAAAGCAGTAAGATACAGAATTTTTTTTGAACCTATCGTCTAAAAAAGTAAAGGCTTTCTCAGGACAGAAAAATATATTCTTGACTTAGCTGGAAAACACTAGTTTAGAACTCTGAACCAACAGTGAAAAATGGCATCTTAAAATTAGAATAATCTAATTCAGCGAATCACAGTATTAGCATTAATTTGAGAAAAACAGTAACTGAGCACTTGTAATGAGCCTCAATTAAAACAAGAAAAAGGTCAGGAGCTTAGCAACCCTGAGATTACTAAAACACTACAAAAATAGCCAGTACTGAAGAATCCAAAAGTGAAAGGTAGGTAAAGATCTAAAAACAAACCAAAAACCCACTAAAAAGCAAAGAAAAATGATACACTTGAAAAATATTTTTCATTTTGAGGAGATTACAATTAAAAAGGGAAAAAATCCACCAAACAGGACAAGGAGTAATGGTTTTAAACTAAAAAAAGTAGAGTTAGACTAGATATAAGGAATGAATTCTTCACGAGGGCGGTGAAGCACTGGAACGGGTTGCCCAGAGAGGTGGTAAACACCACATCCCTGGAAACATTCAAGGCCAGGCAGGATGGGACTTTGAGTCTAGCAGATGTCCCTGCTCATTGCAGGGGGTTGGACTAGATGGCCTTTGAAGGCCCCTTCCAACCCAAGCCATTCTGTGATTCTGCAATCAGAGATCAATGCTACAGAAGCCAAGAGAAAATCAAGACAAGATGTGGCACATAGGCAAAGACAGGACATAAATGCTTTAACCACACAAGCTTGAAAATAGCAACAGAGTTTCAATTTAAGCTCTCAGTTCTCCTGTTCATGTTTGTAAAATACCTGCAGCAGATTTTCCAAAATTAGATTGAGCTAATTTTTTTCTTTAAGTTAAATGTACCTAGTTCTTCTAATTTGAGTTGGCCTATAAACCTTACAGGAACAGCTTACCCACCAAAGAGCACACAGTGAAACACACTTTTACTCCTAGAACATCAAAAAACAGCAGCAATGCCCAAAGGGAGACATATTGAAGTGTGGAAAATACTGTTTTTTCTAATAGCAAACTAAAAGGCTGCCACAGCTAGGTGAAGTTCTCAGACAACAGGGAGTGTGCTGCTGGCAGTGCTGGTTCCACAGAGGATACGGCATAGGCAGCAAAGGGAAAATGGAATCTAGTCACCCACATCTGGTCATCATTTCAGCTGTTCCAGAACTTGGGTAAGCACAGTTTTGCAAGTAAAACTTCACTACAAATGAAAATGCACAAGTAAGAATACCACTTAGAAGTTTTTAAGTATACTTAAGCCAGTCTTGTAATTTAGTAAAGGCAATCAAAGTTTGAACTGTTTGAAGCCTCTCCTGCCTGGAATTACAAGTGGTTAAACAACGTATACAAGCATCTCCACTCAAAGTTTAAACTGAAATGAGTTTATGCCATTTTCCTTGACATTTCCCATCTAACAGTGACAACCGTACTATGAAACCTGTCCAGCAACACCAAGATGGAAGCGAGACTGGTGATTTATAAGGTTAATATACCAGAATACTTAAAAGCTACCTTGTTCTTTCCTTTAGACTGCCTCTTGTGAGGCTTAAGGAGACACTCTTTACACAAAATTTCCATCTTACCTGCAAGTACAGTTTGTTATCTTTTGTAATTGCATCCATGAGGTCTTTTTGTAGAGGAGGGTCTCCATTTACCCAGAGGCCATTTGCTGGATTGGTGTTGAAGCCACAGGTGCTATTTTGCTTTTTGTAAAACAGAACATACGCAGTGTCCTTTGGAAATCTACTGGTGATTTTCTGGACTGACTGAAATGAGGTAAATGTCACTCTGCTGTCATTGAACAGAAACCATTCTCTTGGCATCTCAGTGTCCAGCTCATTTTCTACAACAGTACAAGGATTCTCCTCTGTAAACAACTTATCCTGAGGAGAAACTAAAGAAAGAGCTGTAGACTGGTGGCAGAGCCCTGAAGGCCCTGACCCAGTAACATTTCTAGCATATGAGTAATAATGTCCACTTTCAGAGGATACACCAGAATGCACCACCACAGAGCTTAACACATACGGCACCAATTGTGGGCAGGTCACTTCATCAGCACCTGAGGGCTTCAGTTTTTTAGCAAGGTTTTCTCCAGTATCAGAAATCTCCACACCAACTGACCAGCCTCCCGAAACAACAGCTAAAGGGGATGTTGCTCTTTTCACTGGCAGTTCCAGTACAAGTGGTAGAGAAACATTGTCCAAGATTTTACGCCTTATGTGACACTTTGGATCATATGAAAATCTCAAAAGAGTGAGAATGAGGTATTCAGGTTCCTCGACGATTTGCATAGTTTTTTCAGCATTCTGCAGAGAGGCACACTTTTCACAATAATACTTATTGTCTCCACTAAGGATCTCAGGTGCCAGAAAATAATTGAGTAAGTCTGTAACTGACAGGGTATTTTTACCTACTAGACTCTGAGATATATCCCCATTATTTTGAACTTTGAGTTCAGAAATTGTGGTATTCTCAGAGCTTGGCTCACTAGAAAAATCTTCTGTGGTTCCTTCATTCATTATTGTGTCACATCCACGATTTACTTCCAAATTACTGAGAGGTGTTTCTGCAGCAGGACTGGTTGCTAAAGTATTACTTTGCACCATGTAGTCATCTTTCACTTCAGAATGTTCCATACATTTTGGGTCAACATTCTCTAAGGAAGTTGGAGGACAGAAAGCCAAAGAGAGATCTGTGAAAGCTTCTTCCTTTTGAGACATACTTTTGCAGTTCAAACAGCATATGTTAGTCTTCAATTTTCCTCCAAACATCCTCTCTATCAGAGTTCTTTCCTCACTTCCCATACAAGGTGCTTCAGTAAATACTTGTGTTTTATGGACAGCTTCTTGTGCCTGGGACTCTTCATTCATTATACTTTCAGAACTCTTGGCTGAAGACAATGCTTTCAAAGTTCTCTCTTCTTCATGCAGCCTGAAGACAAAGAAAAATAAATCCAAGTAACTGTGCTATTTTCCAAATATTGCCACACTATTTCAGATTTTTTCCCAGCTGAGCTAAAATATATAGATGGTTAAGTTGCTAGAAGTGTCTTACACTAAAAAATCTGATAGTTATTTTTTATACAAGCAAGCTGAACCACAGAGGTCTGAGCTATCCAAAACAGAGTATGAGAGGCACAAACGCATTTACTGTGGGTCTCATTATATATAACAGAACACGATGGATATAATGAAAGAACTGACAAGTATTAAAAAAACCTAACGATGTTTTTATTATTTACCATCACATTGTCTTAATAAATCAGCTCTCGAATTGACTGGTCCTGTATGTCAGACTCTGTAAGAGAATAAGTAACTATTTATCTACTCCCAGACTATTTCCAAAGAAAATGTCAGAATTCTGCAGCCAGGAAAGTTAAGCAACTACAGCAAGAAAATCCAACCCTAAAGAGAAACCCAAGACAAGTGGAAAAAAATAAGAGAACACTATTACACTATTGAGATAAACTTCTCCAAAAGTGGAATGTGTCTTAAAGTAATATTGCTTAAGCCCCTTCTCAGCAAGCCAAAAACAAAGAGGGTTATTAATAAATTTAGGTATTATTGCTTTATCTCTGCCACAGTTATCTCTGCTTGCTTAATTAACTGGTTATAAAGGCATGTACATCTCTCAGTGACTTTTGTGCCCTGTATGAAATACAGCTGTCTCCACCAACACAAAATTCCAGAAGCACAACTAAACTGCTTTCAGCAACCGCATTAATTTAACAACAGGACCACGACTTGAACATAACACCCATGTTTAGATTTGTAGAAGTGGTACATTGTTACCACCATAGCCTGTTTTCAATTATGTGGATTCAAGATGGCATCCAGACTTTACCACAGATTAAACCCATGAAGAAAAGTCGTTCATAGACCATACAGAAAACCAGAGAAAGACAGGAATGCGGTTGAGAATTCCTGATCCCCACTCGTGCAGTGGAACTGTTACACAACTGCTCCTAAGAGTTCAACATTATGTGGTTAGGCTGTAGATTCATTCCCATTAACGGCACCATAACCATACCTGTCTAGCAGGAATCTGAGATATTCTGAGCAATCCTGCTGAGATCGAGGGGTGAACCAAGGTGGTCTGGAAGCTTCAAAGAAAATTCTAGGAGCATATGCCTCCCTCTGTTCAAGTGAGAGGAGGACAGGCAAGGTTACATAGGAACTACTTAAAAAATTGGTTATATTATTTTAATATTAACAGCTGAACTTTGGACTGTATTATCCCAGAGTAGCTGAAACACATGGTACACACAACACTTAAACAACTTAATCATACAAAGGGAGAGCCATTAATTTCGTAGCAATCACCTCCAGTACAAAGATAAAAATAGTTTATCCTGCTGGCAAATATTAATGTTCAGTGAGTGCAAGCCAGATATTATGCATAATAGCAGCTACTGTTCTTGCTGGTTAAAAAACCTGTTTGCTTTCTTCAGAACACCAGTGCTTCATAAGTACCCATTTATTTTGAAGCTGATCTGGTCTCATCCCTTGCTATTATTCAAAGAGAACAGAAGTGTCATGTGCCTTTCTAGCATTGGCAGAATGTTTTGAACAGCTAGTAATGTTCACATTAGAATTTGAACTACAGTAAAATTTAGTGTAAAAATCATTGAAGAAGGTCACAGTTTACCCTAGAAATATACATAAAATCAGCTTGGATATCAACTCAGGTCTTATTTGGATTTTCTCATTCTTGCTTCTCAAAGAAAACCTATCATCGCATATTCATAAAAACAACAAAATGCCAACATCTTCCACTTAGAGAAATGTGTATTTCATAAGTCCATCCACACCATCTCACCATTTGAAGGCAGACTCATTCCCATAAAAAACTGTAATATTTATACTTGATATACCCAAGAGGACTTCCATGGCATCGCGTTTGTTTCTCAATTTTGGTATATAGATCTAGGCTTAATGAAAAGCAGATGAAAAACTGACATACCTGGGTATGGGCCAAAAATGCAAAAAGATGCTGTAATTTTCTCATTAGGGAATTACAGCCATTCAGATTCAGAGATAAAACATGTCTTCTGAAACTGAAATGAAACAGAGAGACATCAGTTTCCTAGCTAGACTTCCAACAATGCAGTTATTATTCCAGCTCAGATAATTACTTCAAATTGAAAGAAAGCAAAACATGTAACACTTCCCTTTAATACTGGGACTCTTGCTCTAGTGCAGATATAAAATTACTGTACAGTAAGAACTAACACTGCAAAATACCTGTGTCTTTAAACACTTAAATGTGTAGGAATGGGCTACAGAGACTTTTTTTAATACCCTTCCAGATTACATCACCACCTACCTTTACAATACTGCACTGAGCAAGGACAGTGAGGAAAAAAGGACTTGTCTTTTGACACTGGGCAGAAGGATCAGGATTTTTAGAGGCTGAAATTGCAGTTTCCAGAGCTGGACTTGAACAAAGCAATCAGTAACTGAGTGCAAAAAACCTCACTCAGATCCAGGAAGCTGAGAGACCCCAGGACATGTTACTATTCTGTGAAAATCAAGAATGCAGCATCTGCAAGAATTATTTGCAATGAAAAGAGATGTTAAAAAACACTTACTCTGTAGCCATAAAAAGTGCCTGTATAACACTGTTCATGTAGCAAGTATTTCCTAGATTTATTAGGCCTGTCTTCCCAGTTTCAGATTTTCCAGAAAGTCTAGATAAGCAAGATGGCAAAGAACTGGATTGAGAAGTCCAGGCACTCTGACTGAGAATCAACTTAATCTTCTCTTCAGTGGGTTTGGGCATATCCTACAAGAGAAACATTTAACACACTTAATAGGTTTTTTTATTTGTTTCTATAATAGGTCCTGCCATTCAGCAGTATTTTATCTTCCCCTGGTTCCCAATTCTCCTTCAAGGTCTTGCTACTGTCCCTGATAGCCAAGGGGATATGACAGCCCCCCCATGCCCTTATTCCCTCCCCTCCCCCCAACCTTCTCCTTCAAAGCTTTATATTTCAAACAGAGGATTGACATGATACTGTGTGGTTAGCTCTTTTCTCCATGTGGAAGCTCTAAAAAATTTAGATCTGTGGAACTACAGCTCCACATTGGGGGAAAACAAAAAAACATTCCGCCCTCTTAACATTCCTAGTGTACCTTAATAGCTTCCAGAATGGGTTCATAGAGCTCTGGAAACCCTGAATAATGATACATCATACAGTGTATCAACTCAGTCAACTGCATCAAAAAGGCTGTACTGGAAGGCAAGCCATCTCTTTTGAAGGAGTGAACCAAACTGACCACGTGTGGGACAATCTGAATAGGAAAACAAAGAAACAAACAAAAAGGTGTTAACTGCACTTTCTCATTGTTTTTTTCTTCTACAAAATACTTCATTGAACTACATTGGTTCATGCATGCAAAATGACAGGGTATCTTTTATTATTAAATAAGAAGTGGTGGAGAAACAATGACTTGAAAAACACACATTCTTCACACATGACAATTTTCAAGCAGCACAATTAATTATTGAGTGCTCTCTTTAGCTCACGTAGCAAGTTTTGGAATTTTATGAACGTAGCAGGTGCAGGCTAAGATTTTAAAAAGTTAAGTGTCCAAAAGTACTCATCTTATTAAGGACATTAACTGCAAACATTTTGCTTTTGTGCCACCACCAACAGTTTAGTATCCTATTCTAATTTTAAAATAAACCTCTCAATTTTCCTTCAACAGAATCTAATGCTTGGAATCCCAAGCCAATGAATACATTCCTGCTATTCCTACAAGAAGGAAACCGGCCCATAGCTCCACCTAGCGAGAGAGCTCAGCTCCATAACGACCATGTCAATATACGGTGAGCTGAAAGTTTACCACAGCTTTGGTAATCTATTTGAGGCTTAGTTCAGATTCAGGACTATTTTAAATTGGGTCAGATTAGAATCAGAAATTTTTACTTCATCTCCTTCCTCTTCTTCAGAACAGCTCTCTATTTTTAAATGCATGAGACAGTCTTAAGACATCAAGTAGAAATTTACTTCAAAGCAATTCCCAAAGAGTAGGGACCTCTCACTGCAAACCAAAGTATTTCAGACACCTCTGCCAGCTTCCAAGTGATCAAAATTGATTAACTGTGAAAGAAGTTGACAGAATAATTTCTCATCATTAATTACTACCAAACAATTTGTAAGCTAAAAACATGAAATACAGAACAGGAATTTTAAGAATATAGGAATTTGAAAGTATACCAATTACAAGAACTGATAAAGTTCAATACACCAGAGTAAAAGAGGCCAGATTCAAAATACCGATTTGCCACTTTTTCAAATATTGGTTATTCTCTGGGTATAAAAAATATTTTTACATCTCTGATAAATAAACCCTGCTCTTTAGGTAAGCAAGATATCCACTGTTTAAAAAGAAAAACACAAAGATGGACTGTTCGCTGTACCACAAGTCAATAGTGAAAGCTATTGCAACGAAAAAATTCCATCTTCCACTTTATAAATGTGGGTACATAGCAATGAGAAAGCAGCTACTGGGCTCCAAGAAGGAGATTTGTATCAAGTAGATCTGAGACACGATAACTTTGCACAGACAAAGCACATGGGAAGAACAGAAAAAATACAGTTTCTCAGTTCTGTCAAAGAGTCAGATTCTGCCGGCTGGATAACACTAAAAGTTACACTTTGAGTACACACAGAATTACCACTTCGGGCCTGTGGTTGCAATAAACTTTTATACATCAACAGATTTTTGATCATCATAAGTTGCACATCATAAGTGCAAGACTGCTTCTGCTATAAAAATATCAAACTAATTTATGCTAATCATGCTCAAATGTAAGGAGGGGCAATCTAATCTCAGATGCATTACCAAGTAAATTCATTTCTATTTATCAAATATGCATTTGACCCTTTCACAATCAGACCATTTGTTACAAAAAAGTAAACAAGCGCTTTAAGTGAAGGAAAATATTACAGGATAGTAAATTAAAGTAGTAGCACAAAAAATGATAGTGAAGAAAATTGTTTAAAAAGGAGCAAAAATGGTAATGAAATCTAGAAGGGAGGTATTTATGCAGTACAATACGCAGCCTCCAAAAGAAATTTTCTTTGTTAAATCAAATTCCTCTTTTTAGAATAAGGTATCTCGTATCTTACATCTTTTCTAATGTTTTGTCTCTCAGGAAAAAAGAAGAAAAGCAAGACAGTAAATACATGAAATATTTATGTTTTGAGCATATTCAAGGCCTACTTGGCTCTTTCAATTGTGACTAAAATTTCTATCCTAAGCCAGGATTAGGGCAGTGAAGAAACTTCAAATATCTCTCGTTAAAAAGCAACATAACAGGCATAATGCAATTACTCTAACATTAAACAAAGGGTTTGATATCCCTTCAGAGCCTTGGGGACAGCTTAGAAAAAATGTGCCAGGTTGTTACTATTAAATCTCAGGCATAGTTCTCCTAAACTTTAAGTTGAACACCTTTCTGTATTAATACCAACAGGCACTGTCACGCCCTCCTACCTGTGGCCTTAACTAAAGAAATGCATTTTTAAGAGAGGCCATTAAAAATGGTGTCCTTTAATTTGTCCATGAACACTGACACAGACAGCACAGCTTTCTGGAAGTGAAGTACTTCTTGGTCTCCCAAGCCTATTCCGGGTGACTAAGTTACACAGAGCAGATAACTGGTTATCTGTTCTCCCCAAACAGCTGTCCTCAAAAACCTACTTGCAGCCCAACTTTACCAGCCAATTTCACACACATAAAATGGATTTCCAGAAGCATGCAGTCAAAATGTGGTGCCCACATACTACTGCCAGAAATAGGTACATACAAGGAAGGACAATGCTTGCTTCCAGTCATATATGAAGTGGTTGAATCTGGAAGCTAAAAAGCCTGCCTGTGACCACCGGAATCTGATTCTAGGACCTTCCAACAGACAAAATCCAAGCGCATCAATTCTGTTGCTCTTTACACCCATTTCAGAAATCACACAGTGAGTGACATTTCAAAGCACTGAAAAACAGTTATTTAGTAACTCACCAAATGAAAAGCTTCTGGAGAATGCTGGAAGCTAAGTAACATGTGGGAAAGGACAGCAAGGGCACCAGGCCTCACTAGAGGAAACCAAAGTCGATTAAAGACCTAAAAAAACCCACATTTATTTCAGTAAATCTGCAAAGTAAAATTTCAGTAAACACAAAAACAAATCTTCAAACACACCCCCATTTGAAACAGACAAAATCATTACATATAAGTGACAGCTATGGATGTATTTACATCATATTTGCAGAGTAAGAAGATACTATATGTTGCAATAAAAAAGATGCTACACAATTGCATAGGTGCTAGTAATTCCTTTCCCTCTCACTCAGTTTTGAGCGAGAGCTATGTTTTCCAACATACCAATTCGATCTTGAGCAGAGTGACATCAATGAGGATGGTAAATTTCTGGACTGCAGCCAACCCTTTCAGCAGTGCAATCACCCATGTTTCCACGTGCTGAGCCAGAGGCCAGGATAGCCAGTCAATCATTCTGCAAGGCCATTGGAGAACAAAAAATATAAAAAAACCCAGTATGCCACTAATTTAATGTCAACAAAAGAGATACTCTATAGTACCTTGTTACATGCTTATACAGTAAGACTTACAATAGGTAATGCAGGAAAGTTAGGCAAGTGGTAAATTAATTTTGATTATATCTCAAGTCATTTAACTGTGACATTAAAATTTAATACATTTGAAGTAAATATGCATGCCAAAAAACATAACCATATAAAAGTCAATCTCTTGTATTGTTTCTTGTTAGGCTAGAAAATGCACCCTGATTTTTATAGACATTAAGCTAGTATCTGGCGAAAACTTACTACTGAAAAAGTGCTGTACCTGGTAACCCTCCCCTCTTACACCTTTGCATCCAAAGCAGACAAAAACTGACTATTAAGGAAGCCTCTTCAACTTACAACTACACTCCTGGAAGCCAACTCAAATACTCTGAATTAATGGTAAAATCTAGTAATTTTAAATACACTGAGCAGTCTGGGGTCTACACATATCTCAAAAGGAAGAATTTTGCTTGAGCTAAGAAAAAGTGAAGGGACCCCCTTGCGCCTAGAAAATGCCTAGAAATATCAGGAACAGAAAACAGAGGCATTCTATCCTTCTAAATTAATAGTCAATTTATACTGATCCTTAAATAGCAGACAAGCAGATTAGCTGAAGCAGTTCTAAGACACAGACAATATTGTAAGGGAGTGCCAGCTAAAACATGAAATTTAGGCTTTGTTCTTCTGAGATTTTACTTGGCAATATTTTGAATTTTCTTTAATTGACAACAAGATCCCCTTCTTCAAACAAGAGGCAGCACTAATTAAGTGGAAGGGAAAACTTTCTACCACAAGGGTGGACAGATATTGAAACAAGTTATAATACATATCCTAGAATTAAGTACTATCTGCACATATAAAATTCAAAGGTTTCTCTAAAATAAGGGATCTTTGTAAGTGCCTTTTTAACAAACAAATCTTACCAAGTTTCTTCCACATTACCACAAAAAAAGTATTTGGGAAAAAACATGGCAACATCATAATGATTGCTGTGAATTTACACACAAGCTCTCATTTCCTCAAGATGTTAAATTCAAGCATGTTTATCCTAAGCAACTTTTCCATATAAACATCTAAAACAGAGAATCAAAAACACAGGCCCAAACTGTTTTTGTCTGCAAAGAAATAATCTCAACCTAAAAAAAGACCCCACAACTCATAGTCCCATCATCTTCAACTCTTCCCCTCCCTAGTTTGTAGGCTTGATATTTTTCAGCAGTGGCAGAAACATGTGCACAGCTAATTTAATTCTAATGAAAATATATTTTGTTTTCTTAACTGTTTAGACAAGTACTCTGTAGAGCCCTACACGAGAACCACTGTTCTAAAACATCTGACTGTTAATCTGAGAGTTAATGTCTTTGAGAGCAGAAACAAAAGCCAGAAGAAGAGACAGAAGTGAACTTGCAGACCCTGCTTGAGACTGTCCAAAAAGGATCAAATCTTAGATCTGGTGGGTGAAGATTAGGTCTTTTGGTTGTATTTACTTGGCTTCTGCTCTGTTACAATCAATGACTGCATTTTTAATACAAAGGCAGATACAAATATGGGCCATGATGATCATGAGTATAAACAGAGGATGCTTTTTTGGGTTTGACCAGATTAAGAGAACCTTAAAAGCCTCAAAGGACCTTCTGCTTCATACTACCCTAAAATGAGCAGGTCTTTTACCCATATATGTGCCTAGTGAGGACAGTATATTTATATCTTTGAATAGGAAAAAAAATTATTTGTGCAACCTCGGACAGTAACTTTTTTCACGAAATATCTTCTTCACCACATCAAAGAATCAGGAAGCTCAGGTGTGAAACCCTCAGATTAGAAAAAAACCCCCAAAATAGCATCAGAAGATCCTCAGACTACCTGGCACGCCCAACAAATTACAAGTATTCTACAGAATTTTACATTTTTTCCAACAGGACAGAGCAGCTGATGATATCTGGAGTTTTTCTTAGCCAAATATTCAATTTCTCTTAACAAAGATACTTGGATTGAAGTGCAAAGAAGCATTATACTTGTCAGGATCCTGAGTACAGCCAGTCCATTTCCCCCCAGAGCTCTGAAGTACACCCTTAAAGTAGCCATATATCCTCAAAGACATCCAACAATTTCCTGCTTTTCCTCACTGATGGTTCAGGTAAGGTTTCATGAGACAGCTTAGTCAATCAAAAACAACTCAAGCCAAAAGCCAAGTACCTTTCTAACATAAACCTGTGTCTAATATACCACCCTCTCTGAACAAACTCAATTTATGATTCTGTTAAATATAAATTATTTACAACTCTGTGTTCAACTTTATAGAGACTCTGCAGTGCCATGGAGGTTATACTTAGGAAGTGAGCAACAAGGTCTCTAATTTACAGTCACCAAAACTCTGTTGACTCTCATCAGACCTTGTTGTGCCTGGGATGTTTCTGCATCTCCTGGGAATGCTGCAAGCCTGATGACTGCACTGGCATTTGGTGCTCCAGACATTCCAGCTGCATTAACCTCTTTACAATTGCTCCACTAAGCCAGAAGAGATTAATAACCGCAAAGGGTTGCCAGAGGTAGAGAAAGAAGCTGGATGTGTTAACATGAGAGTATCCAGAAACAAAACCAACAAGGTTCCATGGAACAAAACTAGATGCTCTTAAGATCGAGTATTACCTCAAACAATGAACAAAGCAAGTAAGATTGCCCTTCCCTTCCCAAAACAAGGGAAAAACTCACCTACTACATGGCTGTTACTAAAAAAAGATCACTTACTTGATAATAACAGCTCCTATTGTAACCAAAGCTCAGCACTGTATTAATTCCCTAAGCAGAGGCACACAGAGAAGCCGTTCTCAAGCTACAGTTATATGATCACACTGTGTTGATGCAGCAATGCAACATAAATGTTAAAATTACAGTAGCTTGAAAATTAATCACCAGCACATTACTGGCAAATTATCAGCATGCCCAAATCCTGAATTTCCCAGCTCTGACTTTTAGACTGGGCACACAGCTTCGCTGAAATCTGTTCAGTCAAGGAGATTCTTTTAAAATCCCTAAACAATATATCTTACTCCAAACTGTATTACTAATGCTGCTTCTTTTCATTATGTTTTCGACTGAAATACAGCTTCTCAACTTACTGCAAACACAAGCAATGTCTTCAGCGTGAGAAAGCCCTCAGTATTTCACCAAGATATTCAAGTGCTACACTACATGAATGCCTAAGTATTACACTACACTCAAATGGATGTACTTAAAAGTAGTAATAGCGCAGACAATAAACTCTTAGTTTAAGCCTTCTTAAAAGTTATTGTTTAAACAATACAAATTTCTAATAGTCCCCTGTTTAACTGCATTATCCATCTTTCTACCCTTCAGTGCTCAATAACAGCTTCTTCAATAGTATTCATCTTTCTATCGCTGTCATCTTCCTACATCCCTATTATTCACATATCTGAAGATACTAACCAAGATTGCAATCTGAATGCCAGTCTGTTAACACTGCTACTCATCTCCACCACATTTACTCAAGGTTAGATTAGTGAAAAATGAAATATTCAATTTCTTTTACATCATTCCTATTCCTCTATCATTCAAAGAACATCCAAAAAACCTATGAGGGTTTGAGTGAAAAGGGTAATAGAGGCTGTTCTCTGTGAATCCTACTAAAAACCATGAAGATATCTAAGCACAAAAAACCCTCAAAACTAAGCAGTAGGACTCTTTTGGAACCGTCTTGTCTCTCCCAAGCAGGAGGTGATGGTTAAAACAATCACGGGAGAATGCTACCCTGCTTCTTGGAAAAGCAGAAAGGTTCATCTTCCGAAAACAAGTTTTTCAGCTTGACTGTAAGCCCCGTGAAATTTCCTACTTATGCTATCTTTCAGAAGGCAGGAGACCTCACTCAAGATGCCATCTAGGAGGAACACAGGTGTTTCCTCTGTTTGTATTTAACCCTCTTCATCCACCCCAGCAGGGCTGGAGAATGAAGCCCCAATAGTAATGAAGGCAGACACCTTAAACTGAAACCATGCCAGTAACATGCACAGCATCAAACAGATATCTATATATATATTCATATATATCTATCTTTATATATATCTATACGTATATATCTCCTTATATCCTTAACATGCCAAAAAGCATGACTTGGAATACCATCTTAAAAGTTTCTCTTTTTTATGTTTTTGTTTGGTTGTTTTTTTAATGGAACCTAAGTAACAAGTAACTCAAGGAAAGGCAAGAAAAAGAGAGACTCTTCTCTCCCTTCACAATGAAGTACATTACCTGCACAGAGCTTGAGTCATACTTGCATCTTTCACATTAGGATCTGTAGTAAGGCTCCTGATGAGTACTGTAATCATCTGCAATGGTATGTGCTGCACAAGACTTGCCAGTGCAACAGATGGTTCGAACGAAGTATCTGTAATAGTTGAACATGACACAGTGTAAGGAACTAAAAAGAAAACCCCACGGGAAAAAAAAAAAGAAGCTTTATGTTTTATCCTACAACTTCACCATAGTTTAAAATTGACAATAAATCTATCCTATATCTTGTGTTCTATTATCACAAACCAAAACAAAATTAAAATGTTTCAATGAATTAAGGACAATGAATAGCACTGAATAACAAACTCCTTTAGTTCATTTCATATCCATGCAAGCAAGTGACAATCTGCCAACTTCCTCCTCCACCCTAAGTGGAATTGAGAAGTAGGTTTCGTATTTTTCTAAAAAAAAGTACCATAAGTTGTTTATTATACTTCATATTAAGCCCAGGGATTTAGTGCAGCTGGTATTCCCCACGTCCTATCTCAACAACTCTCTGCTAACCATACCACTTATGGCAAAATGCAATGTTAAGTTTCCCAGGTGCCTCAACAGCGAAGGCACTTTCCAATGGCAGCTAATATGGTACTTCACAGATTTCAGAAGTCAGAAAGGACCTATTTACAATCACATTTCCATTACTCAGGCACTAGATTCTTCCTAAAAGAGCAAAGTTTTATATATTGCTTTTATATATGTTACTTATACGTATTTATAAATCCCAGTTGGTAAACAGTTCCAAGGAGCAAGGAGAAAGAGCAGCTTTTCATCAAAACACAAAACTGTGTTGGAAGGGACCTCTGGAGACAATGTAGCCCCACCTCCCTGCCAAGGCAGGGTTACCTGAAGCAGGTGACACAGGAACACATCCAAGTGGGGTTGGAATGTCTCCAGAGAGGGAGACTCCATGACCTCCCTGGAGAGCCCGTTCCAGGGCTCTGCCACCCTCAATCTACAGTTCTTCCTCATGTTAAGGTGAAACCTGTGTTTTAGTTTATGGCCTTCACTCCTTGTCATGTTGCTGGGCACCACCAAAGAGTCTGACACCAACCTCTTGGCAACAGCCTTGGAGATATTTATATGCATTTTACTACTGATAGTTTTAAATATTCCTGACACAGCACCCAAAACTTCATTTCAGTATATCATTTAAAGCATTGCACCAGGAGTTTTTCCAAACACTATCCCGCTCTCCAGCTAAATAAATCACTATTTCCACTCTAGTTTTTCCGGGGTGGGCAGGAAATAAAACGGCTTTGCTTTCTCGACAGTCAAAAAGCTGCATTTTAGTATCTGGGTGAGAAAGCAGTGGTTCCCAGGTGACGCCTGCATAGCGCCCAGTGCTTGCGCTAAGGCCGTTGCTTTTCTCTGGATAACCTACACCCCCGTTACTCCGCGCCGCTCCCGCTCACCCGCGGCGGAGATGACAGCGAAGAGCTCCTGCAGGGAGGGCAGCAGCGTGTCGGGCTCGGCCTTCCAGACGCTCCTTAACAGCGCGCTGACCTGGGTCACCTGCGAGACGTACAGGCGCAACTCGGCCTCCCGGGTGCCCTGGCTCTGGAATTGGGCGATGCTGCGCACCAGCTGCTGGCAGAAGGCGAGCGACAGCTTCCTGCCGCGGGGCAGGCACTGCGGGAAGTCACCCAGCAGCTGGCACAGGCGGGCGCAGAGCGGCGGCGCCGGCCGCTCGCAAACCAGGCGCAGCGCCTCCACCTGCAGCAGCTCGAAGAGCTCCAGCACCGAGGGGCAGCTCATGATGAGGCGCAGCCCCGCCTGGATGTAGTCGAGGATGGCGGGGTCGCGGTTGCTAAGCTCGCCGTAGCCGCGCTGCAGGAGCCCGAGGACGAGCCCGCGGTTGAAGAAAGCCTCGAATTCGGCGCGGTGGAAGCGGCCGTAGGCGTCCAGCACCTGCCGGCCCACCTGCCGCTG
>VZRQ01003401.1:785-20587 GCA_013397975.1 Machaerirhynchus nigripectus
TAGAGCCCATCCCTGGGGACCCCTCTGCTAGAGCCCATCCCTGGGCACCCCTCTGATGGAGCCCATCCACGGGGACACCTCTGATGGAGCCCATCCCTGGGGATCCCTCTGATAGAGCCCATCCCTGGGGACCCCTCTGCTAGAGCCCATCCATGGGCACCCCTCTGATAGAGCCCATCCATGGGCACCCCTCTGATGGAGCCCATCCACGGGGACACCTCTGATGGAGCCCATCCATGGGGACACCTCTGATGGAGCCCATCCATGAGATGTCCCTCTCATAGAGCCCATCCCTGGGGACCCCTCTGATAGAGCCCATCCCTGGGATGTCCCTCAGAGCCAGATGATTTTCCAGGAAGCCCAGCCTGTGCTGTGCCCTGGAGCTGCTGCCTGGTCCGTGCTGCCTGTGGGCAGCAGTGGGGCCTGCTGTGTGTCACAGGAACATCTCCCAGGAAATGAAAAGCTGCTGGGTTCCTCAGCCTCCTGCTGCCCTGGGTTTCCCTTATCCCATTTATTTGGGGAATGGACAGAGGACTCTGCCAGCAGGGACATTCTCAATGAATTCTTCCATGATTTTCTTGACACGTGGATTATCAGCCTGAGGCTGGCTCTGAGCTTGGACCTGCCAGGACCTGGTCTCTTTTTAGGGAGGTTGTGGGAGAATGCAGTGAGCTCCTCCTACACTGATTGTCCAGCGTTTCTCTCACATTCCCAAACCTGCCAGAGCTCAGGGAGTGCTTGGACAATGCTCAGGCACAGGGTGGCAGCGTTGGGGTGTCTGTGCAGGGCCAGGGCTTGCACTGGATGATCCCTGTGGGCTCCAGCTCAGGATATTCCATGATTCCATCCCTCTGAGCAGGAGAGAATCCTTTGGGATCTTCTCCAAATATCTCCTGGTTCATGGCTTCCCTGGAGCCACCCCTCTGCCCCTGCCCCAGGGTGGCCCCAGATCTGGGCTGCATTTCCCATATTCCATCTTTCCACAGCCCAAAGGGTGCGTTTTTCCTTGCATTTGATGTCTCAGATTGGATTCAGATTCAGTGCACCTCCAGGGGAATTCCTTTTCCACGCTGAGGCCCCAGTCCCTGGTGTTGGCTGAGGATACCTGTGTCCCTGGGAACCCAAGCCAGCACTAAGCCTCGAATCCAGCCCAGCTAAGCCCGAGGCAGGGCCTGGCTCCCGGCCCCAGCGTTCTGAGCGCTGGGCTCAGCCTGCTCCCTCCCAGCCTCACATTCCCTGGATTTGAGCTTTCTTTGGCATTTCTGGCTGTGTCTGATGAAGGGTTTGTGCTCTCCAGCCAAGACTGAACCACGAAGCCAGGGCAGTTCCAGAAGCTCCGGCTGTCACTTACGGGAACGTTGCTGTCACTGCGCTCCTGTGTCACCGGGAGGGGAACTCGGCCTCCAGGAATGCCGAGCTCACAACTCCCCACCCAGGGCCAGTGTGGGAGCTCTGGCCCTGCCCCTCGCTGTCCCACTGGCCATGGACACGGGAACGTGGGGCTGCTGCTGCTGCAGGGCTCAGCAGGGCTGGGAATGACAGCTCCTATCCCACATATTTATGGATTGAGTGGACTCCAAGGCACGAACTCCAGACGCCCTTCGGTCCCAGCACAGCTTCCCAACATCCCCATGAATCACTGGAACGAGCCCAAGCCCCATAAGTGCTCCATAATTATTTTATCTGCTGCTGTGTGCAGTAGCTGACTGACAAATGCAATTTTTATTCCTCCCTTTTATCATCTCCCCTCCGGAAAATATCGATTCTCTCCCGTCTCGCTAAAGGACGTTGGGAAATGGAGTTGGGGCTGTGGCTCCCACCCTGGCAGCCTGACAGAATCATGGCATGCCCGGAGTTGGAGGGGCCCCCAGGGATCACCCAGCCCAGCTGCTGCCCTGCACAGACACCCCAACAATCCCACCCTGCGTCCCCGAGTGTTCCTCCAGCTGGGTCCTGGACTCTTGGAGCAGGGCAGGGATTGAAAGGCGTTTCCTCCCACGTTTCCAGCCATCATTTCCAGCTCTTTAAACACCCCTGAAAAGTCATTTTCCTCCTCTTGCAAACCCCATTTTTCACACACATCCCACCCTGATGGATCCTTATCCGGAGCAGCTGCAGGGCTTGGGAAGGGAAGTTGAACCCTCGGGGTGGGTTTTCCCCAGTGTTTCCCTGTCTGCCTGCGTTTCCAAGCTGCCCGTGGGGTTCTCACCAGGACACCATTACTGATGTGGTTGTTGCTGGCTTTTAAGGCCTCGTGTGCTTCTCGAGAGCAAAGGGAGATCTGTGAGGGACGGAGCAGAATTCCATTTCAGTTGGGAATATTTCCCAAGGGAGCGTGTCACAAAGGCTCTGAGAATGAAGGAATTATATTTAGACGATGTTAATCATTTATAATCATTTCTCTCTTCTCCTCTTCCAGGCTTTCACGAGGACAGATGAACGTAAAAGGAATTCTCTTGCTTGGACACACAGGGAAGAGCAGAAACAGAGCCACTCCAGCCACAGGCTGTGTGTTCTGTTCCCAGGCTCCGTGTCAAACCCACGGGCTGCTCTTGGGGAGGGATTTCATCCAAGCAGCCGGCTCTCAACTCCTCTCTGCAGCATCTGGGATGGGGAAATGGCAAGTTGGACTCAGCATTTCGGGCCACCACCACCAGGACTTGCCCAGCAAATGCCTGTCTGGAGAGGGGAGGGCCCCGGGGTGTCAGGGGCAGCTGCTCCTGCTTGTTCCCAGACATTTGGCTCCTTCACCTGGGGTTTCTCTGGCTGCTTTTCGGAGGTGCTGTGGTCTCCTTGGATTCAGGCTGGGTTTCCCTCGGGGGCAGGTCCTGCCTGGCAGCTCTGCAGTGCCTTTGGTGGGGGAGAGCAACACCTTTGTCCTTCCCCTCTTCCCTGAAACAACAGGAATAGCAAGGGTCCTTAAATCCCAGCCAGTGCCACCCCTGCCATGGCAGGGACACCTCCCACTGTCCCAGGCTGCTCCCAGCCCTGTCCAGCCTGGCCTTGGGCACTGCCAGGGATCCAGGGGCAGCCACAGCTCCCCCTCTGCCCCTGGCCTTTCCCCCAGAAATGTCTGAACCTGGAGCCACAGGGCTCAGGATAATTAATGGAAACTCTCCTGAGACTCCAAGACACAAATTCCTGCATTTACAGCAGAGGTTCAACTCAATTTACTCCATACTAAATCCATTCCTCAAAGAGAAATCCAAACTAAAGCACTGGGCTCCGAGGGGATGTGGGGAGGGCCAAGAGCTGATCCTGATTCCCTGAAGGCACCAGGGTGGAGGGAGCTGTTTCATTCCCTGGGGAGAAATGAGCTCTGTTACCCTGGGAATGAAGGCCCTGGGGGTTCTGGTCAGTGGCAGACAAGAAGGCACCAGCTCTCCCCTCTCAGGGATCCAGGCCCGTCGTGTTTTATCACCTTGTTCCTCTCTGACACCCAACTTCCCCCTCAGAGAAGACATGAACTCCATCTCCTGCAATCCCAGCTCCTGCAATTCCCTGTGCTCCCTTCCCTGGCTGCTGCAGAGCTTTCCTGCCTTTGAGGCTCCAAGCAGAGCCCTTAATTTGACAAGGCCTGTGGGGGCTGATGAAGCTGGAGCCGGATTTAGCCCTTCCAGGGCTGCTGCCAGAGCCGAGCCCAGGCTGGGGGTGAGGGTCCTTTTCCAGTTTCACCTTGGAGCTGCTGAAAGCCAGGGCTGGGCAGCCAGGCAGCAGTTTCCTCTCTCCCTGATCCACTGTTTCCCTGAAAGGTGAGAATCCCTGGCTGCAGCCTGTGCCTGTTCCCATTTTCCTGATGGTTCTTCCCTCCAGCAAGAGCAGCTGCTGCTGATGACACCCCAGATCCAAGGCCACCCTCCTGGTGCCAGGGTGGCTCTGGGGGTGCCACAGGGGTGGCCCAGACCCAGGCAGAGACACCTCCCCTTGCTGGTACTGCAGCCATCCTGGCTCTGCAGGAGAGGTGCCTCTGCCTGCTGAGGGGTGAGGGGTGAGGGGTGAGGGATGGTGATGGGCAGTGGGTGATGGATAATGCTGGATTATGATGATGGGCAGTGGGTGATGGATAATGCTGGACTATGATGATGGGCAGTGGGTGATGGATAATGCTGGACTGTGATGATGGGCAGTGGGTGATGGATAATGCTGGACTGTGATGATGGGCAGTGGGTGATGGATAATGCTGGACCATGATGATGGGCAGTGGGTGATGGATAATGCTGGACTGTGATGATGGGCAGTGGGTGATGGATAATGCTGGACTGTGATGATGGGCAGTGGGTGATGGATAATGCTGGACCATGAGGATGGGCAGTGGATGATGGATAATGCTGGACCATGATGATGGGCAGTGGGTGATGGATAATGCTGGACCATGAGGATGGGCAGTGGACAATGGATGGGCTGTGCTGCCTGACGATGGCTCGGGACAGCAACAGCGGGAGCAGCTCCGGCACCAAATCACAAATGAAAAGTACAAAAGTGTTCCCCAATGCGAGGGGCTTTGTGCAGAGAGGATCCCAAAGGTGCCCCGCTGGCCCCCAGACCCTGCTGAGATGGACGGGCTGTCCCCTGGAGGTGGTGCCCCACACGTCACCCTGCAGCTGGCAGGGCCTGCCCTGGCACACGTGCTGCTGCTGCTGCTGCTTTGGATTGATCAGGTTTTCCAGGGAAACGCCGGACAGCTGAGGGCTGATGGCCCTGGCACAGCCCTCCTTGGGATCCCGTTCCCAAGCAGTCCCTCCACATTTGGGAAGGAATGTGCAGCCCTGTCAGCCTGGGCCATGGCAGAGTTGGGCTGCCCAGGGTTGTTGGGATGTGTGAGCTGCCTCCCGCTGGCCAGAGGCTCCCTGGGATCCTTCCAGCTGGGTTTATTCCCTGGATTTCCCTCTGAACAGTGCTCAGCGAACCCCCAGTGGCACAGAAAAGGAAAAGGAGCTGTTAAATATGAATGTTAGTATGGAGAGTATTATTTCTTTATGGAAGACACATTTGGGAAGCTCTGCTCCACGGACAGGTGAGACCCTCCCCCTGTCCCAGGAGAGGGAATTCTACACGGGCAGGTGGTGATGGGACAAGAGGGAATGGTTTTGAACTAAGGAGAAGAGATTGAGATTGGAGATTGGGAAGGAATTGTTCCCTGGGAGGGGGGGCAGGCCCTGGCACAGGGTGCCCAGAGCAGCTGTGGCTGCCCCTGGATCCCTGGCAGTGCCCAAGGCCAGGTTGGATGGGGCTGGGAGCAGCCTGGGACAGTGGGAGGTGTCCCTGCCATGGCAGGGGTGGGATGGGATTTAAGGTCCCTTCCAATGCAAACCATTCCATGACTCCTCTGAGGTGCTCTGGTGCCCCTCTGAGCTCCCAAGGAACTTCCCCGCTCACAAACCAGCTGGAGAACTCCCTTCCCATCCATTCCCACAGCGACCCAGCTGTTCCCAGTGCCTGCAGCATCCCTCTCCAGGGTGTGTACATATCCATGGGGTGGGGACAAATCCTTATCCCATTATTTTTACTCCCACGTTTCAGCAGAGTGCTGCCCAGGCTCCCACAAATCCCATTTACCTCCATCCCTCCCTGCCATTTTCAGACTTGGAGATACAATTCCCAGTCCTCCCATTCCCTCTGTTCTGACTCCCAGTTGATGTTTTCTCTGCTCACACCAATCCAAACCCTCACAAGTCAGTTTGCAAATCTCGCTGCCAGCCCCTAATGACCTGCTAAAAATACCAGGAGTGATTCATCTCCTGATCTATGGAAATGGGAATTATTTGCTCTTGGCAGCTCCTGGCCCTGGGCTGGGCTGCTGGAGAAGTCAAGAATGAGCAGCTCAAGGAATATGGAAGGGTTTTTTCTTCTGTTTCAGGGGAATGAAAATGTTTTCTACAAACCCAGGTGGGTTTTCCGTGGCCATGGGGGATCCCTGGGGGAGGTCTCAGGGCTTCTCAAAGCTGCTGTCCCAAATCTGGACAGGGCTGTCCAATTTTATCAACGTGACTTTTAGGCAGAAGTGTTTAAACAGCAATAATTTTAACCAGGGATATTCCAAACAGTGTTTTTGAGAGCCCTACAAAGGCTCAATAGCCTCTAATCTTTTAATAGGGGCTCTTAAACGCCCTAATAAGAAAATAAGGGCTGTTGTAATCACTTCTTTTTAATTGAAATAATCCCATTGGATTTATTAAAGTGATTTAGGGTTTAATTCTAAACCTCTCCAGCCCTACGGGATGTTTATTGGGAAGGTTTCCCAAGCCCTGCCACACAATGAGGTGCAAAATGCCTCAAATCCTGCACTTCCCCAGCTCTCCTGGGGCAGATCAGGGTCCCCAGATCCACGGGATCCCAAAGGGAGCCGTAAAACTTCTGTAGGGCTGGAATTTGTTTGGGAATGATTTGGCAGCTGCTGGCTGGACATAAATGGACTTTCAGAAATCTGCAGCGGTTTGTGAAAATCCAGTTATTATCCTCAAATAACCAACTCACCCCTGGAATTTCATCATCTCTGCAGGGCATCCCTGACAGGGATCCATCCCGGGATTTGGGTCTGGGGACTCCAGGATTGGAGCAACGTGGATCAAAAAACCCACGGAGCCAGGAACTACAGTCATCTGCCTTTTTATCAATGGTTACTTTCATCGTTTAAATCCAGGAGTGCCTGGGAACGGGAGGATTTGGGAGAGGGGCCGAGTTTGCAGAGGGAGCTGGGGGAGCTGGGGGGTCTCTCCCGCGGTTCCTACAGCCAGGAGCTGTTGCGGTGAATGAGACAGGCTGGAAGAGGAGCCAAAAGCAAACATCCCTTTGGAGCCCTGTTTATTGAAATGTGCTTTTATCGCCGCGCCGAGGAAGGAGAAAGTGGCTGTGTTTAACCGGGGAGGGAAAATATTTACGTAAGCGCAGAGCTTCCCTGTGTCTGCTCCCAGCGCCTGGCAGGAGGTTTCCTGCAGAACCTGGCACCTTCCCCGAGCCCAGAGCGGCACTGCGGGATCTCTGCGGGCCACCCGCGGCTGCGGGGCAGCGAGCAGCGCTGGCACCGTCACCCCAGCCACGCCGGGCATCCCGCTGGATCCCTGGCACACGGGCGCGGGGGAACGGCACAAATCCGACAGGAAAATCGGGTTCTGGGTCTCGTTCCCGACAGGATGGAGGGGTTGCCCTCGGTTGTTGAGGAAAGAGCCCTAGGGATGAGTGTGGAAGCGTGGAAGGAGCTGGGTCAGGGACCGTGGATTTAATCCAGGCGGCCACGGGAAGAGGAGGAGATGGCAGAGCAGAAATTCCCCACTGGAAGGCAGCGCTGCAGCCAGGGCTCCATCCTCCCGGGGAGCTCCTGAGGAGAACGCAAAGGGTCTGCAGCAGGAGCAGGCGGCCCAGGAAAGGCCGGGGGGCTGAGGAAGGGTCGGGGGGCCGAGGAAAGGCCGCGGGGCCGAGGAAAGGCCGGGGCCGAGGAAGGGCCGCGGGGCCGAGGAAGGGCCGCGGGGCCGAGGAAGGGCCGCGGGGCCGAGGAAGGGCCGCGGGGCCGAGGAAGGGCCGCGGGGCCGAGGAAGGGCCGCGGGGCCGAGGAAGGGCCGCGGGGCCGAGGAAGGGCCGCGGGGCCGAGGAAGGGCCGCGGGGCCGAGGAAGGGCCGCGGGGCCGAGGAAGGGCCGCGGGGCCGAGGAAGGGCCGCGGGGCCGAGGAAGGGCCGCGGGGCCGAGGAAGGGCCGCGGGGCCGAGGAAGGGCCGCGGGGCCGAGGAAGGGCCGCGGGGCCGAGGAAGGGCCGCGGGGCCGAGGAAGGGCCGCGGGGCCGAGGAAGGGCCGCGGGGCCGAGGAAGGGCCGCGGGGCCGAGGAAGGGCCGCGGGGCCGAGGAAGGGCCGCGGGGCCGAGGAAGGGCCGCGGGGCCGAGGAAGGGCCGCGGGGCCGAGGAAGGGCCGCGGGGCCGAGGAAGGGCCGCGGGGCCGAGGAAGGGCCGCGGGGCCGAGGAAGGGCCGCGGGGCCGAGGAAGGGCCGCGGGGCCGAGGAAGGGCCGCGGGGCCGAGGAAGGGCCGCGGGGCCGAGGAAGGGCCGCGGGGCCGAGGAAGGGCCGCGGGGCCGAGGAAGGGCCGCGGGGCCGAGGAAGGGCCGCGGGGCCGAGGAAGGGCCGCGGGGCCGAGGAAGGGCCGCGGGGCCGAGGAAGGGCCGCGGGGCCGAGGAAGGGCCGCGGGGCCGAGGAAGGGCCGCGGGGCCGAGGAAGGGCCGCGGGGCCGAGGAAGGGCCGCGGGGCCGAGGAAGGGCCGGGGCTGAGGAAGGGCCGAGGAAAGGCCACGGGGCCGATGAAGGGCCGGGGGGCCGAGGAAAGGCCGGGGGGCTGAGGTGCCGTGCCCACGTCCAGGATCCGGGATCCCGGCTCCAGTCCCACTCCCAAGGGACACTGTGCCAGGGTAGTGTGGCCGAGCGGTCTAAGGCGCTGGATTAAGGCTCCAGTCCCTGCGGGGGCGTGGGTTCGAATCCCACCGCTGCCAGCTCTGTTTTAGCACCTCACAGACCTGGGCAAGCTCCTCCAGTGGTCCCTGGGAATCTCAGGAGGTCGGACCCATCCTGGGGCTTCTCTGGGGCAGGGCACCGGGCCAGAATTAGATGGGATATTGGGAAGGAATTGTTCCCTGGGAGGGTGGGCAGGCCCTGGCACAGGGTGCCCAGAGCAGCTGGGGCTGCCCCTGGATCCCTGGCAGTGCCCAAGGCCAGGCTGGACATTGGGGCTGGGAGCAGCCTGGGACAGTGGGAGGTGTCCCTGCCATGGCAGGGGTGGCACCGGATGAAGTTTGTGGTTATTCCCAATCCAAAGCAAGCCCTTTTATGAAAAGCCACAAACAAAACCCTGATTATTGCCCCCAGTCTCAGGTGGGGTTGTCCCACGTGTGCCCCACTGGTTCAGGGGGGGCTGGGCCACAGCATTAAATTACCTAAAAATGGGTTTGCAGAGCCGAGCTGGGGCAGGGCAGGGCCAAGGTGGGAGCTGCCGCTGCTGATGGAGCTGTTCCTGTGCTAAAGCTGGGCCGTGCTGGGCACCAGCCAGGATGTGGTTGAGGGGGCAGAGGTGAAGAAAAGCAGCCTGGCCTAAAACCATGGGGTCATGGCAAGGAAAACTTCATCCTGTGGTTTGGGAGGAGGAGCAGCAGGATGACACATCTTACACTGAGCCCCGGGGCTGGAACTGGGGAGTTTTCATTGCATCACCGCCACGGGCTCTGCACATGAAAGGAGATTATCTGTAATTTATAGAAAGAATGGTTTGGGTAGGAAGGGACCTTAAAGATCATCTTTTTCTGTAGGGTCCTTCCCAACCCACACCATTCTATGATTTTATGACATTCTATGGGTCCCGATTATTTGCGGCTGGCTCCAAAACAAAAGGGGAATTTCGTTCTGTGTAACAAGGATCCTGTTTCACTTGCTGCTATTGCTGCAACCAAAATCCGGGGTGATTCTGCTCCAAACTCCTTCCCTGACCTCGGCGGCTGCTCCTTGTCACAGCCCGGGAGCGATTCCCCCTGGTGCGCCGGGGCGCGGGCGCTCGCTGGGACTGACCCCGTGGAGCCCGGCTCCGTGCGCGGCTCTGTGCCACCAGCCGGGGGTGACACTCCGCGCACAGCTCCTGCCGAGCCCTTCGTGCTCCCGGGACAGCAGCCTGGAGGAAGCCTGGGTTTCCCTGGCGTCCTTCTCGGTGACCACAGAGCTCGGGTTCCCTGCGGACCGCGCAGCTTTGCAACCGCGGAATAAACCGAATCCCTGACTTTCGGCGTGCTAATGAGCGCCTCGTTAATGAGCCATTTCCCCCCCGTTAATGAGCCGTCCCCGCCGGAGCACGAGGGGCTGCGGGAGGGCCACCAGCGCTGGGGCCGCACCCGTGTCCCCATCGGCCCCTCCCGCCGGGGATGGAGGTCCGGGAATGCAGGAGGAGGATGCGCTTTATCCGGGTGCTTCCTTGCGATTCCCCACTTGGCTGAGGCCCCCAGGTCTGTGGTACTTCCCAGGAGCTTCTCCTGCCCGGGCAGCCGGTGCCCCCAGCTCCGGAGCACTTCCCAGGAGCTTCTCCTGCCCGGGCAGCCGGTGCCCCCAGCTCCGGAGCACTTCCCAGGAGCTTCTCCTGCCCGGGCAGCCGGTGCCCCCAGCTCCGGAGCGCTTCCCAGGAGCTTCTCCTGCCCGGGGAGCCGGTGCCCCCAGCTCCCGGAGCATTGGGTGCAGAGGAGCCGCCGGATCCAGCACTCCCTGCCCCAGGCCGTTCCTTATTCCCATTCCGTCTGCATTCCCCAGCTGGAAGAAAACGCTGCTCCTTCCTTCCAGACTCGCTGAAAAGCAAGAAGCTCAACTTTTTTTTCAGCACAACTCGCAGAAAATATTAAATATCAACACTAATGAGATCAGCCTGGCTCAGGGCAATATTAATATTAATTGGATTAGGTCGAATTTCAGAGGAAACCATGTTTAACTTAATGCCTGTAATAAATGAGGAGGAAGGGAGGGAAGTTTTCCTCCTCTATTAAAAAAAGCCAGAGCAGGACATAAATAACATTTGAGAGATGCCATCGCAGGGGGGGACTGCAGGGACCTGCACGGGGACCTCTGGAAGGTCCCTTCCACCCAAACCGTCCCCTGATTCTGGGATAACCCTCCCCACGGGTGGCCAGGAGGAAAGTGCCACCTTGTCCCAGCCATGTCCACCGTGGCACAGCCCTGGCACCTGGGATCCAGCAGGAATTGTGCTTGTTTGGTTATCAGTGCATTTTAGTAACTCTTAGGCACTTCTGAAAGGGAAAACGTCTTAATTTCAGTGGGGGACACGGTCCTTTGGGTTTTATAGGCCTGAATAGAGAGATTGAGTCCCCCAAACAAATGTGGAGGGCCATAATTAACGAGGCCATAATCACGTCCTGTTTAATGCCAGTATTATCTCATATTAGTGCAAACAGGATGTTCCCGCTCCCCCGTGCAGATTTGCGACAGGAGAATGATTTAACTCCACTTTTCTGCATCTTTTCTTCATCAAAAACCTCCAGGGTAATTAAGAGAGATGTCATTGGAGCACCCTGGGCTGTGAAGGTGGCCCTGCCCATGGCAGGGGTGGCACGAGGTGGGATTTAAGGTCCCTCCCAACCCAAACCATTCCATGATTCCATGGCTGAGGTCAAACCCAAGAGTTTGCTGTTTGCTTTGTCTGTAACTCCTTTAGTGCAGCCAGCACTGGGGCTTTCCCTCGACTCCGTCCTTCCCTTTGGTCATCAATCTTTTTAAACTTGTGGATGTGAGCAGAGATGCCGAGGTCACCCCTGGGTTCCCAGCAATGCTGCTCTGGTAGTGCCAGAATATTCCTGTTTTATAAGCAGAGATAAGGAGTGATTAATTAGCTGCTCATTAGACAGTGGGACACTGCCCTGGCTCACTTACTCATCCCTGTCCCTGTAACCACCCCTGTCCTACAGGAGGCAAGGAACCCGTTAATTTATTGCTGATTCCCTATGGATTTGAGGATCGATCCCTACAGCAGCAGCCATCATTTTTAATGGGCAATGCTCAGAGCCAAATCCTTGTTTTCCTGATGTTCCCTTGGGGTTCCACTGCTGGATCCAGCTCGGAGCTGTGATGCCCAAACCTGCCCCACGTGGTCCCCGCTCTGCTGAGGGTCCCCAAAGGTCATGAGAGGGGCTTTAGGGTCTCAGTGTTGTTTGCAGCTGGAGCCCCTCTCTGTGTGGGATCAGGGTGGGATCAGCTCTCCTGCCGCCACTGTTGGACATTCCCGGGAGTGTCCCACGTGGTGCCACTGCCCCTTCACCCCTGGGCTGGGACAGGGGGTTTCCATAACCCTTTTCCCAGGATTTCTGAGCTGAAAAGCCCAAATGTGGTGAGACTTTGGATACCGTGATCTGCTTTCGCCAGGCCTTGTTTGGAAACAGGAGGGTTCTTGGAATGCTGTTCCCGATAACCAAAATCCATGGGAATCCAGCTGTCCAGACAGCCCTCCACGCCTAATTCCCACGGAGCAGCCTGCTGATCCTGTACCTCTCCTTGCTGCTGTGCTGGAAATTCCTCTGCTTTCCAACACAAGCTCCTATTTTTGAAGGATCCTAAAGACCAGGAGAAGGATAAAAGAGATGGAATGAGGGGAGAGACATTCCTGCCATGCCCAAAATAATTCCCGTGCTCCTCAGAGGGGCGGGGGCTCCTCCTGCTACAGGCCACGTGCATATTCCTGCAGACATTTCTGTTTTCCACGGAGCAATAATGGATATTTATGGGCTGCCCACTTGTGCTCACGTCTTCCAGCTGAGATGACGCCGTTAATTTGGGACGGTGTGTGCCCCAAACCTGGGGGGAAGTGCTCAGGAATTCCGGGCTCCCGGGGCTGATGAGGCAAAGCCATGAATTAAATCCCCCCTTGGATAGGCCTGGCTCAGTGGGAACGATTAAAGGACGAGTTTTTGAGGTGTCATCCTGCTCGGGATCTTCCAGATCCAGACCTAATCACGTAATTGCTTCATAACCTAATGATCCCTGCCAGCACCAGGGTCCTGCTGGAATTCTGGGGATGATCCGTGAGCCCCCAGCCCCCCTGGGCACCCCAGCTGGGAGGCACCCGGAGCTGGGCTTGGGAAGGGGCTGGGGAAAGGTGCTGAGCAGCCTGGGGGATGCACTGCTGGTGTGAGGCTCAGGCTGTTTGACCACAGGATCATGGAATGTCCTGATGGAAGGGACCCACGGGGACCACGGATCCAACTCCTGCCCTGCACGGACACCCCAAGATCCCCCCCGTGCCTGGGAATATTTTATGTTGTGTTCTTCCCTGTTTTCCATCCCCCACGGCACCTCCCCTCCACAGGAAAGAATTTCCTCTGCCCTGAATTCCTGCTGTTCCACTGCTCCAAGGAGCTGTTATTCGTCAAATTCCCCGCTTAAAGAGCTGCTCCACGTCTCTAATTTATATCATTTCCATTCCCCTGAAAAACACTCCTCAAAGCTCATCCCATTCCCCTGCCATGGCAGGGACCCCTCCCACTGTCCCAGGCTGCTCCCAGCCCGTGTCCAGCCCGGCCTTGGGCACTGCCAGGGATCCAGGGGCAGCCACAGCTTCTCTGGGAATTCCATCCCAGCCCCTCCCCACCCTCCCAGGGAACAATTCCTTCCCAATATCCCATCCAGCCCTGCCCTCTGGCAGTGGGAAGCCATTCCCTGTGTGCTGTCCCTCCATGCCTTGTCCCCAGTCCCTCTCCAGCTCTCCTGGAGCCCCTTTAGGCGCTGGAAGCTCTCCCTGAGCCTTCTCTTCTCCAGGTGAGCACCCCCAGCTCTCCCAGCCTGGCTCCCGAGCCTCCCCTGGACTGGCTTCGGGGTTTATTTAAATTAAACCATGTCCATAAAGCACTCGCATCAATGGACCTCCCACTGCAGGGCGTTTATTTTATCAATGTCGAGCAAATACTGGCACCTCCTCAGCTGTGTTTGTTTAATGACAGAACGGGCCGCGATGGGTGTGGCTCCGAGCCTCATTAAGGGTGATCCTCATCACAGGTGGTTCTCATTAAGGGTGATCCTCGTTAAGGGTGGTTCTTATTGAGGGTGATCCTCATCACGGGTGATGCTCGTTTCTGTTAATGAGCAGCACAGGGTGAGGGGTTTTGGGGCTGGGCTCTGAACCCCCAGCACAGGGATGGTGTCCCGAGGGTCTCGGGGGTCAGGACACCCCCGGGAGCACCGGTGGCCCCTGTGTTCCCTGGCAGGGCTGTCCCTGCCCCTCTGTGCCCCCCCAGTGCCGGGAACCTCCGGGATCCGTGCCTTGGATCCCTCTCCCGGCTCCCTCCCCGCCAGGCTGCAGCCCGAGCCCTGTAATTTGTCTTCTCCTCTGGTTTTAAATTGCTCTTTAAGCCAAACCCTCCAGACTGGCTCATTAGCGATGCTATTTAATAACCTGCCCTTGCAGCCTGCGGCTCGCGGGCAGGGATGTTTTTCCGGGCCTCGGAGGAGCCGTGGCCGCTCCGGGAGTGGGGCTGGACTGGCCGCAGCTGTCACCGCCCCTGAGCGGGACAAACCCTCCTGCTGCCAGACCACCCTTCAAATTCCCGAGGAAATGCAAGCGGACCCAGTAAATCAGAGCACCAACGTGGTTTTGGGGCTGGTTTGCAGTAAATCCCTGGGGTTTGGGGTCCCTCTGTGCTCCCGACATCCCAGAGCCCGCTGTTTTTCCATGGCACAGAGCCATCCATCCTCCTGAGTGCTCAAACCTGGCAGGGATCTGACGTGCCTGGGAATAATTTCGCTCAGGCGGCAGCACCAACACTCCTCGTTTGTAACAGAATGGGTTTGTGGCTGCTAATGGGGGAAGATCAAATTTGGGGTTTCCAGAAGATGTTCAGTTTGGAGAGTCACCGGGAATTCACCCACTGCTGGTGGTCTGGGGGCACCCAGGGAAAGGGAATTGATGCTGGAAACAGATGAGGGCATATGAAAAAAATATACATATAACAAAAATATGGATATGATAAAAGGAAAACAAACAATCTGTTGTTATTCACAAATGAGAGAAGAAATCGGCCTGGAACATAATCCCATCGTCTTCATCTCAAATCACTGCACCTCTGACACACAACCACATCCAGACAATGCATCCTGGGGAAGGGGGAGCACAAACACCGGGAGCAGCCAGAGCTGAGCTGAGGATTCCTGGTCCTGGTGCCTCTGAAGGGGTGAAACAGAAATAATTCACCTTAAGGAGGGGTGAGAGGGGGATGCGGGTGGGATGTGGCACAGCCGGAGCCTGTGCCGGCTCCGGAATGAGATGGGAGAGGAATGACTGAGCATGGGGTTGGTTAAATGCTCTTAGGATGAGCTCAGCGAGCCCTTTGGTGCTCTGGTCCTGTGTGCTGACTCCCCTGGCATCAGCGGGATGGTTTCCCCAGCTCCCTGCAGCCTGGGAAGGAGCCAGGTCCCCATTCCAAACTGGAGAACGTTTCCTGCTGTGGGAATGAGGCTCTGGATGGGGGTGGGGGCTGCTGGCAGAGGCCGAGTGCTGGGAAGGGGCTGGAGCCTTGGGACACCCCGGCCTTTAAACAGCCAGCCCCAAAGCCTTTGTCTGGAACAGCCCTGGGACTGCGGGCTGAGGGGCACGAGGGACAGCACCACACCCACGGGGCTTGGAAGGGGAATTCTGCGACGCCCCACCAGAGCAGGTGACAGGAGGGGCAGCGTGGGGCATTCCCTGAGCCCGGCCCCAGCCTCCCCCCACCACAGGGAATGTTTTATCCCTGGATCAGCTTGGGCTGCCGGGATTTCTGACACTTCCAGGGCCAGGGCTCAGCCTGGGAGCTCCAGGCTGGACACAAGGAAAGCCCTGCTCCTCCGTCCTTGGAGACCAGGCTGGAAAAGGTCCTGGGCATCCCACAGCTCCCTGCTCTGAGGAGTGCTTGGCCTGGAGGCCTCCCGAGGTCCTTTCCAACATGAAACAGCCTCAACACCCAGGATTTTAATGCTCCCCGAGGGCATAAAAAACTGTTTCAAATCAATCCTCAGTTCTTGGTTCCCAAAGGCATCTTCTGCAGGATTTATGCTTCCCAGGATCTGGGCTCAGACTGGAGATGGAACAGCTGATTCATTTAAAAAAATATATCAAAAAAAGAAAGTCCTTTACGTGTGTCCTCTAATAAAAGTCAGAGTTGTTTTGAAAGTTTCCCTCTGTGAAATACAACCACGGAGAGAAGTGACACATGTTAACAAATCCCTGTCTTTTGTATCTGGAAAACTCGTGTGTGTGGACATTCCTTCTCCAGATCCAGGAGCTGTTTTTTCCTTGCTGGTCCATTGTAAGGGGAATAATTAATCTCCGTGGCTGTCCCGGGTTTGGGAGCTGGAGAGGTATGAGGGTGAGCTCACCCTTGGCTGGGGATGTCACCTCAGCTGGGGACACTGTGGGGATGCTGGGGATGTCCTTGGACACTCCCAGGGATGGAGCAGCCCCAGCTCCCCCGGGCCAGGGCCTGTCCCCGTGTTCCAGGCTCTCCGAGGAATCTCCGTACGGCAGCTCCCCGGGGCCCTGCCCTGTGCAGAAACCCTGTGCCCATCACCTTGGGGCAAGTTCAGCCTTCTCCTGGCTGACAGGGACTTCCCAGAGCTGGCTCAGTTCCCTTCCCTGCCGTGCCTCGGGGAAAGCCTCTGGAGCGTGGCCCAGGACCTGGTTCTGGAGCTCAGTGACCGTCCCAGCCAAATTTTCTAACTGGCCCAGGCCTCCGAGCTCAGCAAAACACATCCCCCTTCACTCCAAGGTTGGACTCGATGATCTTGGAGGTCTTTTCCAACCTTTTCCAACCTTATTCCACAATCCTGTGGTTCTACAAAGCCTCTTGTTCAGAGCAGTTTCGTGGAGAATGCTGCATTTTCTTTCAACACATTCAGCTTTAACCTCCTGGGTCTCGTGTGCTGAACCCCCAGGAAAGAGCTGGGAATGGAAAATCTGCTGGAAAATCTGTGCCTTGCAGGGGAAAATTGGCACACAGACTCCAGAATAGGAACTACTAAATAAACTGAGTAATATAAATAAACTGAGAGGAGCCAGGAGGGCTCGTGTGCCACTGCTCCTGTCCCCTGCCCCTGGGGACCTCCAGCTCCTCTCTGTCCCCTTCCTGCTGCAGCCAGGGCTTGGATGTGGAGGCAGGGAGGCTCGGGGCAGGTGGGCACCAGGCTGTGCCAGGAACTGGGCTGATTTCCCTTCCTGACTCCTCGGGGCTGGCTCGGGCTGGTGCTGCCCAGCTCTGTCCCTCCCGGGTGGGGACAGCCAAGCCTGGGCACCTGGGCTCTGCCGGTGTCCCACTGGTGCCACTGGGACGTGCAGGGCCCCACGGACTCAATTCCCGCTCTTCCCAGGGCTGTCCCAGCCGGGAGCAGCAGGAGCAGGACAGTCCCCTCGGCACAGGGACACGGCCCTGGCACCCCCTGGCACCCCGGGGCTTTCCCTGGGCTGGCTCCTGGCACCTGAGCTCCAAACGTGCCAGGGAGAGCCCCCTGCTCTGGGATCTGACACCCCCGAGTCACCCCCACCAGTGCAGGAGTGTCCCCTGCTCTGTGACACCGAGGCCACACTGCTCAGGGTGCTGGGGCTCCTGGGACTGTCACATTTTGTGTACTTGGCAGGATATTCTAAACAAAACCCGGCTCCCTACCGAGGGAAAAATGTGTATTTTCTTTTTTTTTAAAATTTATTTTACACAACTTCCTCCGCTGCTTTCCATCCCCAGTGCTGCACACAGATCCTGCTGAACCCAAGGCTCTGTTGTTGATCTACCAGGACAAAAACAATCCCCTGGTGCTGAAACCCACGCTGAACCTCCCCAGAAGCCAGCTCTGGAGGAGCTTTGAAAGCACTCCCGTGCCGGCAGGCTCCTCTCGTTGCCTCCTCCATCCTGCAGTGCGCAAAATTAGAAGCAGCAACCTTTCAGGCTGGGCAGAAGGAATAAACTGCACGGACAGCTCGGGATACTGGGTTTAAATCAGGGTTTAAATCAGGCCGTGGCCCAGAGGACTGAGGTGGAAGGGTGCAGGGGATATTCCCGGGGACACTGGTGATGGAGATCAACGTTAATGTGATTTTTTGCTGTTTTTTCAGGCTCATGCTGGGGCAGGATGGACATCTGCCCACCCAGTACATTCCTGTGGCTGAGGGACCTTGGGACATCATGGCACACTGAAAATTGTCCTTTGCCAGCCCACAGGGACAGGGACAGGGTCGCACCTGTGACACGGGGTGAAGTGAAGGGGAGTAAAGGAGGCCCTGGCACAGGGTGCCCAGAGCAGCTGGGGCTGCCCCTGGATCCCTGGCAGTGCCCAAGGCCAGGCTGGACAGGGCTGGGAGCAGCCTGGGACAGTGGGAGGTGTCCCTGCCCGTGGGATGAGATCTGTAAGGTCCCTCCCAACCCAAACCAGTCCAGGATTCCCTGTTTCTGGCTAATTCCCTCTTTCTGAAAATGGCCAAAAGCTTTTGCCAGCTTTGCTGCTTCAGCTCCACTTCCACCCCTGCTCCCTTCCCGACCCTCCCAGATTCCCCCCCTGTGCTCCACTGGAACTGAAGGCACCTCCTGGCTCTGGATCCTGCCGGACATCCGGACCATGGGATGGCCCCACACCTGCACAGGGACTGAGAAAAAGGAAATAAAGGAGCTTAAAAAGGTAAATCCTGACTGGAGGCAAAGACAGTCCTGTGGAGAGAAGACGGGGGCGAAGTGGGGTGGGGTTATCCAGATGGAAGCTCCTGAGCTGCTCGGCCACAGTCGGTGTTTATGACCCAGGGGAGAGCCCTGGTTTGCCCGCGGGCCGGTGATGTTGGGTGCCGTGGCAACGGCTGGTGCTGAAGGATCAATAAATAAACAAATGGAAATAAACACACGGAAACAAAGGAAGGATGTGGGGGAGCAGCACCTGCTCCTGCTCCCCCCAGGTTAGAGTGCTGCTGTGCAGAGAGGGAAATAAACTGCAGAAATCCCACCTGCAGCTGTGGCAGGGAGCTGGAACGGGCTCCATGGGTTCATTTTCCATAGCTGCGGGAGCTGCGGGGGTGGAGCTCAGGCTGGCACACCCTCAGCACCTCAGCAGCTGCTTTTGGGGGCTTCAGCATTCAGATTCTGAGTGCACAGCCAGGAGCAGGAGCAGGAGCAGGAGCAGGAGCAGGAGCAGGAGCAGGAGCACTCCCCGAGCACCACAAGCGCTGCCAGACCCCACTGTTCCAGGAGCTTTCACTTCAGTGGGAAGGAAGTGGTTTAAGGGTTGGTTTTCTTCAAAGAACTGTGGCTATTTTGAACGAGGGAAGTTGTGCTGTTCAGGAGCACTCTGAGTCAGGGCTTTTTGCAAGAAAGAAAGAGTAGTTTAAAGAATAAGTGCTGGTTTTTGTTGATGACAGCCCAGCCATGTGCATCTCTGCTGGGAAAGCAAAACCAACCTCCACCCTGTTTTGATCTATTTTGGGGTGTGGATTAGAGGAACCCCAAAAGTCGCTTCCTACCCAAGCTCTTCTGTGATTCTCCAGCCCTGTGGAAGGTCGAAAGAAAAGCCTGACAGATGGAACACTGCTTTTTCTTTTTTTTTTTCTTAATTTGAGGATGCTGCTGTTCATGCTTTAGTTTAACAATGCAGCCTGGAAGAACACAGCACAGCTGGAGCCAAGGGGAATCACAGAATCTCAGAATATCCCGAGCTGGAAAGGACCCACAGGGATCATCAAGCTCAGTCTTCAATATTCACTGGGAAGTGTGGAAATGTAGAGATGTGGTTACAAATAAAACCCAAATTAGAACAAGAACGGGGCACTGGACGTGGCACTCGTTGCTCTGGGCTGGCGACAAGGTGGGGATTGGTCAGAGGTTGGATTTGATGGTCTTGGAGAGCTTTTCCAACCTTACTAATTCTGGGAATTAGCAGGTCCTTCTGTTCTTGTGGCTTGTTCTAAAAACAATGAAGATTTCTCTCCTATTCCCCATCTGCTCCCCCACAGGAGGCTGTGCTGTCCTTTGGGAAGAGAAATTGCCCCTTCAGAGCAGAATTCCTGCTGGGAGGGCACAAAACCACACACGGGGCCCTGGAGGCGAGGCTCATTTCCTCTTTCTCTTCTTGCCCAGCTTCAAAACCAAGAGCAGGAAGGGCAGCGGGTTTGGGTTCCGGGAAATGTGGGGCTGAGCTCGGCTCATCCAGCAGCTCCAGGCCTGAGAGAGGAGGGGGCTCAGCCAGCCCAGCTGCTGCTGCCAAACCACGGGGGGCTGAGGGTGTCTGTGGGGCCTGAGGGGGTCTGTGGGTTCTGAGGGTGTCCATGGGGTCTGAGGGGGTCTGTGGGGTCT
>VZRQ01003401.1:54228-68842 GCA_013397975.1 Machaerirhynchus nigripectus
CCGGCACGCGTTTCGCTCAGGCAGCGCCGCGGACGCCCCAGCCGCGGCCGCGGGAGGCGGGAGCGGGGCGCGAGCGCCCCCTGGCGGAGGGAGGGGCCGTGAGGGGGAGCCGGGAGCGGGAGAGGCGCCGGGAAAAGGGAACGGGAGCGGGAACGGGGCAGGGTGGGACGCTGGGAGGGTGGGATACTGGGAACACCCTGGCACAGGGTGCCCAGAGCAGCTGTGGCTGCCCCTGGATCCCTGGAAGTGTCCAAGCCCGGGTTGGACGAGGCTTGGAGCAGCCTGGGACAGTGGGAGGTGTCCCTGCCATGGCAGGGGTGGGACTGGGTGGGCTTTAATGTCCCTTCCCACCCAAACAATCGCGTGATTCTGAGTCTGCCCCTGTCTCACCCCGCACCACCGGCCAGGCCTGCGCGGCCCCTCACGGGAGGCTCTCCGGTCTCTCCCTGTGCGGCTTCCCCAGGAAAGCAGACGCGGAATGCCCCAGCTGCTGATGGATCACGAAAAATCATCCCGCAAACCCTCCTTGTCACAGGTGGGAAAACACACGGGGCTGGGGCTGGTTTTCCTCCAGAACGGTCTCAGTGAAATCCCGATGGGAACAGAGAGAGTGTTCCAGGTATCACAGAATCACACAGTCGGGGAATCTCCTGAGCTGGGAGGGACCCTCAGGGATCATCCAGTCCAGCCCCTGTCCCTGCACAGACACCCCAACACCCCCACCCTGGGCACCCCTGGCAGCGCTGCCCAAACGCTCCTGGAGCTCTGGCAGCCTCGGGGCCGTGCCCATTCCCTGGGGAGCCTGGGCAGTGCCCAGCACCTCTGGGGGAAGAGCCTTTCCCAGTATCTGAAGGACACGTTGGGATAAGTATCAGTGTTGGAGTGTTTGGGTCAATCTGTTAAGTAAATATTTTTAATTTGGATTCATGACTCATGCCATGGTTTGCGGATGGGTTTGTGCCAGCTGTGGGACACTGTCCACTCTTCCCTTTGTGTCCCCAGGGTGCCACGGCCGTGCCCATCCACAGTGCTCTCCTGGCAGCTCCTTTCAAACCACCTCAGATCCCCCTTCCCTGCTTTTTTGGACTGGGAATGATCTGCCGAGATCCGCAGTGCTTAGGTGGCCCAGCATTCCCAAATTACGTCCATGCAACGTGTTTACTTATAGCAAATGTTACTTTCCTGGCAGTTTTTATTCCCTCTCTCCTTGTAGCCACATCCTGTGGAAAAATCATCTGGAATCTGGTTCTGGAGCTGGTTTTTATCACTCCACTCTCCGGGCGATGAGGAAGATGACAATGCTGTTGCTGTTTATTTATAAAAGCATAAAGCAGTGCTGGAGCACCTGCTCTGTGCAGGGGGCTTTGCAAATTCCAACCTAGGGAATGTCCCTGATAATCAGGAAGGACAAACCTGTGTTTTCCTGCTGCCAGGGAAGCGCTGGGCTGGAATTTGGAATGAGGCAGTGAAAGGCTCCTGGAAGGATTCACTGCTGCCATGTCTTGGTCCAGCCAGGACAGCAGGTGGCACTTGAGGAACGCGTGTTTTCCATGGAAAAAGACACCTGCTTTTCCATGGAATGTTTAAAAAATCAACGTATCGATAGGTCCAATAAGAAATACCATCAGTGTCACCGTGTGTGGCTGGGCCTGGGACCCGAGCACGGATTGTCCTTGGGCTGCGCCTGGCACAGGACACGGAGCTGTTGGATGCAGCAGGAGCAGCAGGACGTGGCTCCGGCCACACCTCCGGCCAGCAGGATATTCCCAGTATTCCCTGCCTGCTCCTGACCAACAGGCACCACCCAGCTGCTCCCGAGGCTTCCAGGGAGGGAACAACCCCAGGCCTTGGGAGCTGATTCATTCCCAGGTGCCTTTAGGGAAAAGCCATTCATGGAAGTGGGAATATCCATCAGAGACTGTAAGGTCAGGGAGACAAAACCATCGGGGCCCAGGGAGTGAATTAATGGGTGATGGAAGGGATTCTTCTGCTGTGATGTCCTTCTCTGTATCAAAAAATACTGGCTGAGCTGGAATGCTGGAAGGAAATCTGTTCTAAACTCTGCTCTTTTAGTACTTAGTAAATGTAATGGAATCCCAGAGCAGTTTGGGTTGGAATGGACCTTAAATCTCATCCCATCCCACCCCTGCCATGGGCAGGGACACCTCCCACCATCCCAGGCTGCTCCAAGCCCTGTCCAGCCTGGCCTTGGGCACTCCCAGGGATGCAGGGGCAGCCACAGCTCTGATTAAAAGCTGAAAAGCCAACTGGGAACTGAAAAATAGCCCCAAACTTTTAATTTATGACTAAAGCAATGCCCAGGTCGACAAGAGGGGACCTGGAGTGCCCAGACACAATCCAGTGTCCAATTCCGTGACTGTCCAGGATATTCCCGTTACTGACTGAGCAGCTTTGCTCTTGGATTTCTGTTGTGCTGCTCCTCTTTCCCCGTGTTCCTCCCACAAACCTCCATTTAAATATCTTCTCCCCGTATCCCAATAGCTTGTGAACACTTTTATTGGATTCCTGTTTCTATCACAGCGCATTTGGCCTTCAGACGAGGCTGAGGAATTGATAATAACCCGGTAAATGAGAAATACATCAGCCATCATTTTACTGTAATGAAAGCGAGCAGTTGAGAATGAATCAATGTGCAGAAAACTGTTTAATTGGCCCGGCTCTAGACAGCCAATTCCTACCTACGAGCCCTGAAAATCAGTTTCCTGAAGAAAAACTAAATGGTACAAAGGCCAGGAAGATCAAAGGCAGGTAATTAAAGGAGGCCTTGCAGCCCTTCCCAGCCCTTCCCGGGGTGCTGTGTTCGTGCCACGCTCTTTACTCAGCAGCTCAGGGCTCCCAGGTTTTTAAGCATCACTTTAAGCTCTTAATATATTGCTGATGCTTTCCAAGACACACTAATAATAATAATAATTCCAGCTCTGGGAGTTAAGGGAGTGCAGTGCTTCCAGCAGGGAGATCTGGCTGTTGTGGGCCCTGGTTTGAGCTGCCGTGATTGCACTGAGCAGCACGGGGGGCTCGGCTGCCCCGGTCTCAGCGTGTCCTGCCCCTTGGATAGCCAGGAATGGTGACATGTGGGGCCCGTGTTGGGAAGTGCAGGTGCCATAAACCCCCTGAGATGCTCCCAGGTGGGGGGTTTGGATGGAATCCAAGCAGTGCTTGGTGGAAGGCTGTAGGATGCCCATGCACAGCTGGTCATCCATGGTTTGTTCAGTGCCACGTTTTGTTGTAGAGCTTTTCACACAAGGGGTGAGGTTTAGATTTAGATCAGAGATTGGGGAGGAATTGTTCCCTGGGAGGGTGGGCAGGCCCTGGCACAGGGTGCCCAGAGCAGCTGTGGCTGCCCCTGGATCCCTGGCAGTGTCCCAGGCCAGGCTGGATGGGGCTTGGAGCACCTTGGGATGGTGGAAGGTGTCCCTGCCCATGGGACTGGATGGGCTTTAAGGTCCCTCCCAACCCCATCCATCCTGGATGCCATGATGATTCCATGGCTGTCGTGCTTTTGGAATGATTTCCTTCAACCTGTGACCCGTGCAGGAGTCAGACCCTGCATGCCATTCAGTGATTTAATAATTAAAGAACGATTCGAGCCTGCTGAGCTCACATTGAATCACAACAGAAACGTTTGAAATAATATTTAAATGTATTTTAGTTAGGGTAGAGCTGGCAAATGTCCACTAAATCATTTAAAGCTGGGGCTGGAAGGGCCTTAGGAGGGGTTTAGGCTCTACCTGGGGTCAGGGTGAGCTCAGGTACAGCCACGACAGGCGCTGGCTTAACCCAGAACAGACACTCCGGTGAGCCCTGGTTCAGTGGGGCTGGGTTCCCTCTAACACAGGGCACACCCGTGTCACACCCGTGTCACACAGCCCAGGACCCGGGTGTTTCCCAGGTGGATGTGGCTCACACCCGGCTATTTCCCTCCTCCTGCTGGAGGTGCTGACAGGAGTGAAGGGAGAACCCCCGACCCAGCCACCTCAGATATGGGAGTTTTCATTTTACAATAACCTTCTATTTTTTGCTCCTAAATGTGTTTTTTTCTGCTCTGCCAATATTCCCTATTTTTGCGTGTCATTAGGGAGGCAGGAATGGGGAATACTTTGCCTGAGCAGTGTGTGAAACCCCCTCAGCTTTCAAAGGAGGATCCTCACCCACGTGCTCTGCTCTGAGCCTCCCCAGCCCCTGGCAGCCCAGATTCTGGAAAAACGCAGGATTTCACCGGTCACTCGGGATGGTGGGAATGGATGACAACTCCTCATTAAACCTTTACTCCCAAACAACAGCAGCACGTTCTCCCCCCGACTCTCCGTGGCTGACAGAGCCTTCCCTGCAGCCTCAGCTTGATGCAGATGTGGAATTTTGTCCAGCAAATCCCTCCTGTCAGGCAGCTGCCTCTGTGCTGGGGCTCGGCTCGGGGGTCAGTCAGCCTCGTGATGCACTTCACTCCTCCGACAGGGACCTCCAAACGTCTGCTTGCCCTCAATTCTCTTGGCGCTGGCAGCTCACGTTAGGAGTCTCTTGTGGAGCCACGAGAGGTCGGGTTTAGGTTTTTAAACTCAGTCTTCAAAGCAGGTGTGAAATGAAGTCAAGTTTTCCTCGCTGCTCAGGAGAAGTCACCAAGCTGTGAGGCCTCTCCCGAGCCACACCAGTCTGTGATTCCGTGCTTATCCAAGAAACTGCTCTGTGGCTGCTTGCTGCTGTTTTCCTTTCACTTTTCCTTCTGTTCCCCTCCGCTGGGATGTCTTTCAGGAAAGGACTGCAGGATTCCCCTCTGGAATCAGAGAAGTCTGTCAGACAAGAAAAAAACCACAAAATCTTGTCATTTGTTCCTGTTGCAGCACGTTGCTGGTGCACATCATTCTGTGGGGACAGCAAAACCCCCTCCTCTGGTATTCCAGTGTCTCTGGAAAACACAAAAGGCATTTGCAGCTTTCCAGCCTGGCAGTGCGGGTGGGCAGGACTGGTTCCAGCCATGGGATGTGTGGGATGTTAGGGAATGATGCTGGCAGGGCTCTGTGCTCCCATGTCACCAGGAAAAGCAGGAATTGTATTCTCTAAACCTGCTCCTTGAAGGGAGGGGATATGTTCCAGAAAAACAGACATAAATAAGCCAATGTTTGTAAACTTCTAAGTTGTGTTTGAACCCCAGAGGGGAGATGCAGGATAAATAATTCCCCCATTGACAGCATTAATTACTGTGCTTTAAAGAACCTGATTTTGAACACAAATTTCTTGGAGCAAAAGCATTTAATGGGCAAGTGTAGGAGTAAAGGTGAGGCAGGTAAAAGGAAGCTCTAATATATATATTTTTAAAAGCCAGGTTGGAAAAGGTTCATCATTTAAAGAGTGGTTGTCAAGGAAAACAAGATGTGATTAACCTTTGCTTCGTGCTGCTCCTGCCCTGCTCTCCTCACACTGCCACTAACGAGGCATTCCTGGAATTCCTGGCTCATCCTCTCCAGCAAAGTCCATCCCGGTGGCATCCGAGCACCTCCTGCTGCCAGCGTGCCCCTCCCTGGAGGCTCCAGCTCTTCCTGGAGAGGTCTCCTCATTCCTCAGCTTTGGCTTTCCACACCCCTGCCCGTGGCGGGACCCGCAGCGCTCAGTGCAAGGCTTTGCGCATCAAGTTACTCCTGCAAATTTCAAGTTTGCTCCTTGAAATTTGGTGTGAAATTGACAAGAGTGTAACTTGGGCACAGAAATAATTAACCCCTTCACAGCGGTCGATTTTAACCACTATTTTCTACTTTGTTCTTGTAAATGAAACGTATTTGCCAAAGTATCTCTTCCCCTGGCAATCTGCCTCCATAAACAAGTGCTGCAGTCTGTTCGCACGGATCCCAGTCCATGGGAATGTGCCAGTTGTACATTTAAAGGGTAAGGAACAATTCCAAAAGAAACTCTACCGACAAGTTTTTGCACTAATTTTAACTCAAATATTATTACTCTGAGCCATGTTCTTGTTGAAGGCACTGAATTGCACCAAACTCTGAGGGCAGGATTTGGCTCCTCTGGGTGCTGAAGTGGCTCCTTACAGCTAGAGTTCACTGCTGCTCTCTGCTTTTTGCATCTCACTGACAGGAAATATTTGGCTTCTTCTCCAAATGGTGTTTTAACAAAATAAAACAACAACCAACCAACCAAAGAGGAAGAGTCTGGCTTAAGGAACTGAACAGCCCCAAGGAAGGAGCAGCGCAGAGGGTCCTCCATGGTTTCCTGGGTCATTCCTAGAGGTGCATCCCTGTGACCTTATCCTCTGGATGTCCAAGGAGAAGCCCGAGTGTTCCTTGACTCCTGGAGAATTTGGGAATCCCACACAAGGCTGTTTACCAGCCACAATGCAGAAGTGATTCCATATCCTGGATTTCACAGGCAACTCTGCTACAGCTTTGCACAGTGCAGCCAAATCAGTCTGTGTTCCTGCAGGGCCCCCAGTTACAGTGACACCAACACCCAGTCATTCTGAGCATCCTGTTCACAGAGAAAGGAGCAGAATCCTTTCTTCCACCTCTTCTCCCTTTTAGTGCAGAAGAAAACTCCTGGTAAAGTTTGTTTGTCCTTATTCTAAATAGAACGAGGAGTTCAAAATGCAGTTTCAGTTCACATCATGCTCGAGCCAACGTGTGACTCCCAGCCAAAGGAAGTTCAGTGGATCCAGACCCACAGCCCACCCTGGAGTGGTGCTGGGTCTCCAGCTCAGGGGGGGTTGGGGGTGACAGCTCAGCACCTCCTCAGGACAGAACTTTCCCCAGAACCTCTCTGAGATATATCAATCACACTTTTCCCCGAGGCTGGATCAGATCCCAGGTCCAAGCCAGGCTGGTGGCGAGGGGACAATGCAGACACTGAGTGAGGGTGTAGAGGGGATCCTGGGAGGTCTCCAGGTGCTGCAGTTCTGTCTCCAGTGCGGGATCAGGTCACCACAGCTTTGTCTGACCCCACCCAGGTCCCACAGCGGAGTCCAGGGCATCCCCTCCCTCCCGGAGAGCCAGCAGCCCCCAGGCAGGGTGTGATGGGGGTTCCTCCTTGTGCCACAGCTCCCCTTTTGTTAGCAGCAGGAGCTGGGAGCGCTGTGCACGCTCTGCACGTTGCCATGGTTATGGCAGAGCCATTCCCAGAGCCTCCCTGAAGAACGAGACAGATCCGAGGGACACTAGAAGCAATCCCCAGGGGCACGGGGGTTTCAGATGTTCCTCCTGCTGTCAGCGGCAGTGCAGGTGGCAGAGGAGGGAAGTGCCATCGCTGGGCTTCTAAAGAACAGAAAATCCACTGACAGCTGGAAACTTTTCCATTTAAATTACCTCCCAGGAGGTACGAGCCCAGCGCTTCGGGCTCCTTTCTGCAAGCATGTGCGCTGTTCCCCATCAAAGCTGAAGGTGCCGATGGGTCAGGGAATCACGGAATGGTTTGGGTTGGAAGGGACATTAAAGCTCATCTCGTTCCATGGCAGGGACACGGGCAGGGACACCTTCCATAGCCCAGGCTGCTGCCAGCCCCACCCAGCCTGGCCCTCGTGTTCTCTCCCCTCTTCCCTCTCCCATGTGTTCACACCCTCCTCTGTCCCTGCCGAGGCACAGCCACAGAAACCATCCCCAGAATCCTCATTTCCGCCAGACCCGGGAGCAATCCCTCTGTGCCAGGCCCTGGAGTGGTTCCCTCAGGGACACCCACCCCTCCCAGCTCCCTGTCCCTCCGGGGCTGCCCAGCCAGGTAATTGCTGGTGCCAGGTAATGGAGAGTGACAATTCCATCTTTCAGCCGTTTATCAGCCAGGCTGTGCACATCGGGTGTCACAGGGACATGACAGCTCTTGTCAGTGAAACAACAGAGCCCTGTGACAGCCTCTCAATTGAATCCCTCACCCAGCACTCCCGGCATTAACACTGCCTTAAAACAACTCCATTCATTATTCAAAAAAGGAAAAAAAAAACCAGTGAGATGCTGACAAAATACATAATTTTTTTTGAATCCTAAAAATCCACCTGATTTTGCTTCTTCGGTGCCTTCAGAACAACCTGTCTGGGTTCATTAAGCGCCGCTTTATTTGTTGTCAGTGAAAAGCCAAGCTCAGGTCATTCTGCCAACGAGTGGGAGTCACTTGTTGGCCATGAATGATTCATAACTCTGATTTTTAATAAAATGCTTGTGTTAAAATTCTACATATGCTCAGAAGGAAGAAATAAAAATCCCTCTCTCTATTTTCATTAGAATTTGTAATAAATGGCAACGTGGAGATTCATTCTCGTGTCGGAGTGGCCTCCCAGCAGGGGCACCACACGTGTGCACAGGGTTTGCCCAGGGTCCCCGAATCCCTCAGGGATGCACAGGGTGGGACCGCTGGGGTGTCTGCGCAGGGCCGGGAGCTGGATCCACGATCCTGTGGGTCCCTTCCAACCCAGGATTTTACGATGAATAAATTGTGATTTCTTTTGTGCCTGTTCCCCCTCCTGCTGCACCACGCTCTTCTCCAGCCTCCCTCCTGGCCCAGAGGGGTCCAACAGACCCCACGGATTTCTGCATCCAATCTAAACACCTGCTTTGGTTCTTTGTACAAACCCACAGGTTTGGCTGGCAGACCTCTGAGGAGGGAGAATGGCACATCTCCTGCTACTCCCTTTCAATTGTATTTTTTTTAGCAGTGCATGCTGTCAGACGTATTTTTTAATTATTGTGTCTTCTGTTGGATCCAAACATTTCAGAAACGCAGCTGTTATTCCCAGAGGCCCTGTGGGTCCCTTTGATTTGCGTGGAAGGGGCTGGAGTGTCAATCAAATCAGGCTCTGGAGGACTCTTGAGGTTTAATTCCTGCTGCAAGCGCTCGTCCCTCTCCCCACCTTCAGCAGGAGAAGGGGCTGGAAAGGGAAGGTCAAGATGGTGTGGTTGGAGTGTTTAAATCAGGGAACTGAATAGGACAGGTGGGTGTGGGGTCACCCAAACTCATCTGAGGCACACAATGGACGACTGGCTGGAGTTCCGTGCTCCATCCCGAGGAGCCGGGGCCTCTCCTCGTTGCGTGGCAACGGCTCCAGACCGAAATAAACCTCCCAGATGGCTCTGGAGATGGGACTCGTTCCTGAGGTAGAACATGGAGCTTTCTTCTCGCTTTGAGGTTGAAGTCTCCCGAGGAGAATGAAGTCCACTGGCAGTGCTAAAAGTGACCAAATGTTGAATTTTCCAAGGATTCCTCCATGTGCTCCCGTTCCCACTGCTCCTGAGCAGTTCCTTCTCAACTTTGACCAATCTCGGCCATCCCCTGGAGCTGTTCAGGGAATCAGGGATGTGGCATTTTGTGTCCATGTTTAGTGGGCACAGTGGTACTCGGTACTCCCTGGGGCACTGCCAGGGATCCAGGGGCAGCCCCAGCTGCTCTGGGCACCCTGTGCCAGGGCCTGCCCACCCTCCCAGGGAACAATTCCTCCCCGCTGGCTGCAATCCCGTGTGCCTGAGCAGTGGGATCAGCTTGGGCTGGGTGGGATGGGGTGAGTCCGGGGCCTGGGACCACTCCCAGGTGCCACCCCCATGCTGGGACAGCCCCCCCAGCCCTCCCTCCAGGCTGGGCTATGAATATTCAGAGATGTAAAGCAGCAGGTGCAGCAAGGCTCTGCTGAGGATGTGTTCAATGGGAGAAGGACTCAAACAACTCTCTATGGAAACTCCATCTGTAGCTTTTCATGGGACATTGAGGGTTTTTTTAAATTAAAAGCACAATTTATTTTTAAAAGTATGGCTACTCTTGTAAAGGATGGCTTTATACAATTAAATGGCAGAGTGTATTAAGGCCATTGATAAAAATGAAAAGATCTGAGTAATTTTAGGTTTCATCTGAGTATGTTCAGAACAAAAACCTTGTCCTGTGCAGTTCTCCATGTTCCATTTCCGATGGGAATATTCTTGCTTGCAATTACTCTCTTTCTTTTGGCCTGTTCTTCCTTTGTTCCCATTTCCCCTCTCTTTTCCCCCAGCTCCTACAGCTCCCTGTGCTTCACCAGCAGCTCCTCGTGTTCCAGGGACACACTGCACATGTCCCCAGAGCTGAGGACCTCAGCAGCTCCAGGGAGAGACTGAGCTCCCAGCAGGGCAGGTCACTGGCAAGCAGAGCCTGCTATTTCCATTTGTTTCCCCAAAATGCCTTTACAACCCCCCAGTGCTCATCTGATCGTTCATTAATTGCTGTTTGTGGAGTCTTGACATTTACATAGGAAAATTCCAATATTGAGATCAATTTGTACTCTACGGATCTGATTCATTTACTGAGGAAATCAATGGATGTCTGACTTGTGCCAGACACCTCCAACTGACCACAGCTTCCTCCAGAGGAATCTTCCACAGGAGCTGTGGCTGCCTCTGGATCTCTGGGAGAGGGAACGGCCTCAGGCTGTGCCAGGGGAGGCTCAGGTTGGATACTGAGGAAATTCCCTCCTGGAAAGGGCTGTCCAGCCCTGGCACAGCTGCCCAGGGCAGGGCTGAGTCCCATCCCTGGAGGGATTTAAAAGCTGTGTGGATGTGGCACTGGGGGACATGGGGCAGTGGTGGCCTTGGCAGTGCTGGGGAATGGTTGGACTCCATGGGCTCGGGGAATTTTCCAACCTTTAGGATTCTGTGATTCTGCAAAGATCAGCTGATCTCGATATCCAGGAGCTGGGAGGCTGAAGTTTCTTGCTGGAGCAGAAGATTTACCCCACAGCCCGTGGTTAACAGTTGCTGCGTGCACTAACACACACTGATAATTACTCTGTAGGATGAACTCACAATCAAAGCTGTGATTTAAACCCACGTCTATTTCTCTGTGGCCTCTGATCCTCCAAAGCATGAAAATATTGATGTTCCAGTAATTAGCTCTTCCTGCCCTGCTAATCCATTAACTCCGTGATGGTGGGCAGGACAGGGATGGGCTGAGTCAGGGCTGAGAACAGGGAAATAAATTCCATGTGCTAAAGCAGGAGGGTTGAACTCTGGCTCCTCACCAGCATTTACAGTTGGTACTGGTGGTGTTAACACTGGGAAATGTTATATTGCCGAGAAATTGCTAAAAAATGAAAATAAATGTTGTTTCCAGGAGGTCCTGAGCATCACTGGTGGGAACGGATAAATAAATTGTGAGGTTTATGGGCTGTTTGGCTGATAAAGAATCTGTGGGAAGAGCTTTAGCAGCGCTTGCGTGGGAATGCACAGAGCAGCAGAGACCTGCACAGCCAAGGCTCCTGAATCCCCTAAAACCCATCAAATCCCTCTTCCCCAGCCCTCCCCCAAACACAGCACAGCAAATCCACTTCCTCTGTGCGAGCTGCTCCTCCAAGCTGCTCTGTGGTGATTGTGCTGTGGGTGAGCTTCGGGTGCAAGCAAACTGCAGTGCTGCAGGGAGAGTGGTTCAGTCATTCATTAAAAACAGTCCCAGGATGTGTGGAAAGGAGGTAAAATGAATAATGAATCTGGTTTTAATTAATGCATTGAAATTTATCATAAACCAAGGGCGATCCAGGAGTGAGAAATACAAGAGGAAACTGCTTGGGAAGGAATTGTTCCCTGGGAGGGTGGGCAGGCCCTGGCACAGGGTGCCCAGAGCAGCTGGGGCTGCCCCTGGATCCCTGGCAGTGCCCAAGGCCAGGCTGGATGGGGCTGGGAGCAGCCTGGGACAGTGGAAGGTGTCCCTGCTCATAGCAGGGGTGGGACTGGGTGGATTTAAGGTCCATTCCAACCCAAACCATTCCATGATTCTGGGGTTCTGCGATCTCGCCAGTTAAACCAGCTCTGGAGCAAACAATCAGCCCTAAATCCCCTTCCTAGACTGAGCCCTCTGCTTTGGACACATCTCAGAATGTTAATTCTCTTGACATGCATTCTATTCCTGTTGTTTGATTCTGTCTGTATTTTCCCATTGAAATGCACATTACCTGCATCCCCCTTATTCCAGGATTAGCTGTTTTTATTTCCCTTGCCCAGTGGATGGGTGTCAGTTCCATTTCAGCAGCTCCAACCATGGATGGATTTTCCACACAGTGAGATAGAACTGTTTTCCAGCAAAACCCAGAGATTTCTGCTGGGGGTGTCGTTTATCCGTGAGAATGGTTTTCTGGGAAGTGTTTCATGTTCTTCAGACGTAGCCAGACAAAATATTGAAGCTAAAAATCATTTCCCCTCAAGAAACTGTAGATATTATTCTTTGGGTCTTAGTTAAACTCACATAAATCCTGCCTTGAAGAAATCTCTGTATTTCAAGCTTCATTCTCGGCAATGTTAGGAGAGTGAATCTGAAAATTGGAGATCCATAGGAAACAAAAAATCCTGCTCAGAGGCAGGGCATGGAACGCCTTAAACAGCTCCGAGCCGGGAGAGCAGGGACGGATGAGAGGGAAAAGGGATTATTTTCAGCGTGTTTTGATTTCAGCCACTTCTGGGTCACTGCTCTGCATTAAGGTTGATACCTGGAGGTGATGGACTCTGTGTGGAGACTCCTGGAGATTAATACCCACATCCAACTACAATGGGAAAAGTGGAGTGATTTCTCTTTACCTGGAAGAGGTGGAGGTTGGGTATAAATCTTGTGGAAAACAGCACAAAATCCGTCTCTGAAGGCTCACTGAGGGGATAAAAGCCCTGCAGCCCCGGAGAGCTGGGTGACAAACGGGTCTGGCGGTGCCCAGGCAGGGACCCCAAAGGGCTCAGGCTGTGCCAGGAGAGGCTCAGGTTGGATATTTGGGAGAATTTCTTCACAGGAAGGGCTGTCCAGCCCTGGCACAGCTGCCCAGGGCAGGGGTGAGTCCCCATCCCTGGAGGGATTTAGAAGCCACGTGGCTGTGGCACTGGGGCACATGGAGCAGTGGAGGCCTTGGCAGTGCTGGGACTCAGTGGTCTGAGAGGGCTTTTCCAACCCAAACCATTGTGTGGGTCTGTGATTCCACAATCCAGCGTGACGACTGGCAGCAGAAGGGAAGGGAAACCAAGTTTTCAGCATTTGACTTCCCCAGCCTGCGCCTCACCAGCCCTCGGAAGCCTCCGTGTCCTGCTCCGAGTGTGGCACCGCGGAGCTGCCGCCACCCCCAAGGCTGGATCCGAAGCAGGACAGGTTTGAAGACCCCAGGCAGACAGTTCCAAGTCAGGATGTGTGGGGTTGAATTCCAAAAGTGAGCAGTGATGTGCTGAGCCCATGTTGTTCCCGCTGATCTTGTGCAGCTGGAGCATCCCAGAAGGGTTTGGGTCACACCACACAGGAGCTGGCAGCTCTCAATCAGTTGATGTTTAACCCATGGAACATATTTCCAGCCAGGCAAGAGCTGTGGGAAAGGCTTGGAATAAACGCAGTGTTTGTGTGTTGCCAAGGCTTCAAAGCTGAGCACGGAGAAGAAAAATCATCTTGGGCCAGGCAGCTCCCAAAATATTCCCAGCCAAGTGGGAAGCTTGTGTTTCTATAGATACTGGAGCTGGCCAGGACAAATATCCCAGCTTAACAAGCACTCCCACCCATCCCAGGAGAGGGAAAATTCCCTCTCCCCTTCCCTGGCTCAGCGAGCCCCAGTCCCTGTCCGGTCCCTCCTGGCAGCCGCTCCAGCCCGTTCCTTGGAGCCCTCTGCCCACGGAGCTGCAGAACGCTCCCATTCCCGGGAATGACGGTGCAGGGAAGCTGTGGGACAGCTGGGGCACCAGAGGCCCCGTGTGACCCCAGCCCCACCCGGCCCTGCTGCCCCTCCTGCCCATGGCACAGCTCCTCTGGGCTGTGTCTGCTCCCGGGCACGGAGCTCGGGGCTGAGGGAATGCTCTGTCACCACCAGCGCCGAATTATCATTCCACAGCCTCGCTCGTGCCTTGTCCCACAGCCACCAAGGCCTCCTGATAAGGCTCCACTCTTCAAGGTTCCTCTTCTGTCTTCAGATATTCGGGCTGCACTGTTATTCTTAAATAATTCCTTTTATAATGTGGAGAGTAGGTTGAAATTGAAGACAATCTTATGCCATTCCCCCCCCCCTTCTGTTTAGTTCTAGCTATTCAAGACCATTCCCAAATATTTCATTAATTAATTTAGTCTCAAGAGTTGCTATTTTTCAGCATCTGAATCCAATTGTTTGGAGGGTTTCAGTAAATCATCCCTGAAAGCTTTTTTTCCTACTTAGATACTGGTTTTGCACAGCATCAATCATTCTGCTCGTTGACAGGAAAAAATGTTTTCTAAATCTGGCCTGCTTTATTGTTCTCCCTTACATAAACAAAATGATTTATGAAGTAAGAGGAGGCAGCGAGGAAGAGTTGGATGATCTTTTTAGCACTATTTCTTCTTCTTCTGGAGTTTTATGCATTTTTTCTCTCCTGGGCTCACGTTGCTGCTGGAGAAGAACTTCCCCTTCCCGGTGACCTCTGTGCTGGTGCTTTTGCACTGTGCCCTGAGATTGGGAAAATCCAAACTTTGTGGCTGCTCCAGGAGGTGTTGATGGGGTTTAACTGGAGCAGTTTTAACTGGGACAAGAGACCCTGAGGGGCTGGGGTGTGTCCAGGGAGGGGAACGGAGCTGGGAAGGGGCTGGAGCCCCAGGAGAGGCTGAGGGAGCTGGGGAAGGGGCTCAGCCTGGAGAAAAGGAGGCTCAGGGGGGCCCTTGTGGCTCTGCACAA
>VZRQ01003401.1:76132-86319 GCA_013397975.1 Machaerirhynchus nigripectus
TGGGGAAGGGGAGGGGAAGGGGAAGGGGAAGGGACACGTTGTTGTTGTTGTCGTTGTTGTTGTTGTTGTTGTTGTTGTTGTTGTTGTTGTTGTGGAAGGGGCTCAGGGCAGCAGCTTTGCCCCCTGGAACTTCCCCCGAGGGTTTCTGTCCATGAACCCCATGAGAACCAGAGAGAGGAAATTCCCTTTCCAGAGGTGCCCTTGGGCTCAGGAGGGACCCAGGAACCATCGGGAAGTTCCACCCTGCAGCTGAGGAGCTTTGAAGCTCCAGGGCCCCACCAAGCAGCATTTTTGTGGTGTTGAGGCAGTTCTGGGCTCCCCCAGCACTGCAAATGTCACTGGCTTTTCCTTTTCCTAAGGAAAGAGGCAGCAAATAAAGACAAAGGGGTTTTTTTGTGTTGCTTTGGTCCCTTTTTTTAAAGTGTAGAAAACAATCTCCGTTCAGAACCTTGGAAAAAATGCTCCTTTCTGCCAACAAAGGGAGGATGGGGGAGCGTGAGGCAGCAGCAGCAGCAGCAGCAGCTTCTTTTTGGGAAGAAAGGACAGGAAAGCAGTGCAGCAGCAAGATTTGTGCTTATTAAAGACAGCACCAGGGCTCGAGGCAACATTTATTAGACACAGGCACAAAAGTCTGGTGTGGGATTTACCACTGCCTATCGCCAGGAAAAATAACAACTAATGAGGGCTGCATTTGTTCAAGCAAGTCAAATATCCCATTAAAATTCCTGCTGGCATTTGCAGGTAGGAAAAGCAAGGAAATGCATTTTCCAGAGGGTCGTTTGTGGGGTCGGTGCTCTGCGTGTTCCAGGCAGGAAAGGTGGAATCCAGGATGTTCAGGCTGGAAAAGCCCCCTCAGACCACGGAGTCCAACCATTCCCCAGCACTGCCAAGGCCACCAGGGCTGCACAGCCATTCCAGGAAGGAATTGTTCCCAATATCCAACNGCCAAAGCCACCAGGGCTGCACAGCCATTCCAGGAAGGAATTGTTCCCAATATCCAACCTGAGACTGCCCTGGAAGGGAAGAGCTGCTGGTGCCAGGCCAGGAATTGCCAAATGCAAGAAACAAAAAAGCCTAAAAGGAACTTGCAGCAAAATTCTGTTCTATTTATGGTATAATTTATACATATATATATATTTATAATATTTATATTTAATCCCCATTTAACTCCCTCCATACCAAGCTACTCAAAGCACATTTTCATTATCCCCACTGAGACCCTCAGAGCACCCAACCCCACCTGCCTCTTTTTAAAATCCGTTTGCCAAGAGCTTTGTGGAGAGAAACTGAACAGTGAATTTAACTCTTTAGTCAGTTTAACCCTGAGTAAGAATTTAAGTCTGAGTAAGGATAATTATTAGAGAGGCTCCTCTGGTAAAGGTGACGATTAAAGAGTTCCTGGGCACTCTGCACTCCTCCAGAACTGAATGTGCAAGTCACCTTTGTCTTGGAGTGCATGGACTGGGAGGTGGGGGTCCTGCAAGGGGCACCGGTGGTTAAATGTGTGCAGGACAGGAGAATAAACAAACAAATAACCACGAGGAGTTCTTTGATCTCTCTTTGAGGCAGCATTCTTTGCTCTTTGTGTATTAATTAAAGCATGACCCGTCTGCTGAGCTTATCTGTGCAAAGTCAGAACTGTTCATATTCTTCTTTTCTGTGCTCCTCTTTATTGGCTTTGCAGCCCAGGCACCGCTGAACCAATTAAGTGGCCGGAGTACAAGGTTTATTACACATGCTCAGAAATTAAATTCCTCAACACCCAGTAATGAGGCACCTTAAAATGCAGGAGACTGGGCAGGTGCAATCCATCAAAATAAATCCAGCCTGATACTCTCTTTAAGGGTTTATTGGAGCTATAAAGCCGGAGTAGGGCAGCGGTGATCGGAATAGAAACCCTCTGATTAAAATTCCCTTGGTTTCCCCTTGCTGGGGTGGAGGAGGCTCCGCTGGGCAGGGGAAGGGGGAATTCAGGCTGCACTCTGGGAAAACCAAAGGGAATTCAAGGAGGGCGTCATCCCACTGGAGCCTGGAGCACAGAGCCGGCGCTCCTCCCTGGAATGAGCAGCCTGGTGTCCACGGAAAGAGTTAAATAAATCCCACAACTGCAAAGATTGGGTGTTTCAGGGGAATGTTGCTGCTGGTGTTGCCTGAGACCGTAAATTTTGGGTTTGCACTCATGAACCTGNGACTGCCCTGGAAGGGAAGAGCTGCTGGTGCCAGGCCAGGAATTGCCAAATGCAAGAAACAAAAAAGCCTAAAAGGAACTTGCAGCAAAATTCTGTTCTATTTATGGTATAATTTATACATATATATATATTTATAATATTTATATTTAATCCCCATTTAACTCCCTCCATACCAAGCTACTCAAAGCACATTTTCATTATCCCCACTGAGACCCTCAGAGCACCCAACCCCACCTGCCTCTTTTTAAAATCCGTTTGCCAAGAGCTTTGTGGAGAGAAACTGAACAGTGAATTTAACTCTTTAGTCAGTTTAACCCTGAGTAAGAATTTAAGTCTGAGTAAGGATAATTATTAGAGAGGCTCCTCTGGTAAAGGTGATGATTAAAGAGTTCCTGGGCACTCTGCACTCCTCCAGAACTGAATGTGCAAGTCACCTTTGTCTTGGAGTGCATGGACTGGGAGGTGGGGGTCCTGCAAGGGGCACCGGTGGTTAAATGTGTGCAGGACAGGAGAATAAACAAACAAATAACCACGAGGAGTTCTTTGATCTCTCTTTGAGGCAGCATTCTTTGCTCTTTGTGTATTAATTAAAGCATGACCCGTCTGCTGAGCTTATCTGTGCAAAGTCAGAACTGTTCATATTCTTCTTTTTTGTGCTCCTCTTTATTGGCTTTGCAGCCCAGGCACCGCTGAACCAATTAAGTGGCCGGAGTACAAGGTTTATTACACATGCTCAGAAATTAAATTCCTCAACACCCAGTAATGAGGCACCTTAAAATGCAGGAGACTGGGCAGGTGCAATCCATCAAAATAAATCCAGCCTGATACTCTCTTTAAGGGTTTATTGGAGCTATAAAGCCGGAGTAGGGCAGCGGTGATCGGAATAGAAACCCTTCTGATTAAAATTCCCTTGGTTTCCCCTTGCTGGGGTGGAGGACGCTCTGCTGGGCAGGGGAAGGGAATTCAGGCTGCACTGGGAAAACCAAAGGGAATTCAAGGAGGGCATCATCCCACTGGAGCCTGGAGCACAGAGCCGGCGCTCCTCCCTGGAATGAGCAGCCTGGTGTCCACGGAAAGAGTTAAATAAATCCCACAACTGCAGAGATTGGGTGTTTCAGGGGAATGTTGCTGCTGGTGTTGCCTGAGACTGTAAATTTTGGGTTTGCACTCATGAACCTGAAGACAGAAAGCAGCGAGTCCCTGGGAGTGCTGCAGTGCCGTGACTGGGAGCGATCCAGGGTCGGGGCTCCCGGGAATTCCTGAGGCTGAGCAGGAAGCTCACACAGCCCCCACATTCCAGCTGGGCACATGGCTGCTTTGTCCCGAGGGAATCTGTGCTGCTGCAGGCTGTCCCTCTGGGGCTGACTGTCCCCAGGGTGGGCCTGGGGCCTGCCGAGCACGGGCCTGGCCACGGGGACGGCAGATTTTTGGGGTTGGCAGATTTTGGGGTTGGCAGGGTTTTGGGGTTACAGCTCTGAGGTGCCATCAGCAGCTGAGCCCTCCAGGGGTTCCTCCTGTGCCTTGAAGATGTCCCTGCCCTCAGTTTGTTCACTTCTCTCCTGCTGGAAGTGGCTGCTCTCAGTGGGGCTGGAATTGCCTCTTGCTCCTCCAGTGGGAATTCCGGGCAGGTCAGCACAGGCTGGGGGTCCCTAAACTGGGGGTGCTGCCAACCCTGGGCTGCTGTAGCTGAGCTCACAGACACCTCTGAGCTTTGGGCACAAACCAGAGGTTTGGTACAGCCGAGGTTCCCTCTGGCAGATGAAGGAAATGTCGGGGAACCGCCCCCTGGGCCCCCGATCCGTGTCTCCCCAGCTTCGGATAAACCCCTGTGAGCCGGCGGGAGGGGCTGGAGCTGTGCTGCTGCCGGGGGGGGCAGGAGCCCCGAGCTCCCGGCAGGATCTGTGGGCCCTGCCTGGCACGGTGAGCGCTGCCATGTGCCGGGAGGGCCGTCAGAGGGGCAGCTGCTCGGGGCACTGCGACAGCGGGAGCTGCAGCCGGTCCTGGGAGCGTTTGTACCCGGTTCCCTCCGAACCAGCAACTGATCGGGGCAGGCTCGCTCGGGATGCAGCTGCTCCGCATCCCCGGGGTGTCCCAGATCTCCGCGTTCCCCATACTGCCCCAGCTCCCGCTCCGGCAGCGCGGGCACCGGGATATTCCTCATCCCGGCTCCCGCTCCGGCAGCCCGAGCACCGGGATATTCCTCATCCCGGCTCCCGCTCCTGCAGTGCGGGCACCGGGATATTCCTCATCCCGGCTCCCGCTCCGGCAGCGCGGGCACCGGGATATTCCTCACCCCGGCTCCCGCTCCGGCAGCGCGGGCACCGGGATATTCCTCACCCCGGCTCCCGCTCCGGCAGCGCGGGCACCGGGATATTCCTCATCCCGGCTCCCGGCCGCCCCCGTGTGCCCGTGCCCGGCTCCCACCCCCAGGCAGCCGCGGCTCAGGGTCGGGCGAAGCGCTTGAGGAGCGTGCCAAGGTTTCCGAGGTGTTCTCAGACCCCTCGAGAGCGAAGGGGCTTCGCGAGCCCCGGTGCTCGGGCATTTCCCTCCCGCCGCGGACAGTCCCGAGCGGGAGCGCTGTCTCGGCGGGGTTGCCGTGGGAACGCGGCCGATGTGGTTGATGCTTTAAAAGGTGTCTTTGTGCCGGTGACTGCCGTGCGGTGTTTTGGGGACAGGGAGACGCTTCATCAGCTCTGTTTCCTCTGGAAAGCGGCTCCTTCCTGCCCGGAGCCGCCTCTCCCCCCGTGGATGCCTCCCCCGCCCCCAGAGCGGTCTCGCAGGGATTTGTGGATAACCAGGACACCTCAGGGCAGCTGCTTTTCCTCTCAGCTCTCACTGGTCAGGTTTGCTTGTGCCGCAAAACTGCTGGGCTCGGGAGGATCCCGGAATCCCAGAGTGGTTTGGGTTGGGAGGGACCCTCAAGCCCACCCAGTGCCACCCCTGCCACGGCAGGGACACCTCCCAGTGTCCCAGGCTGCTCCCAGCCCCAATGTCCAGCCTGGCCTTGGGCACTGCCAGGGATCCGGGGGCAGCCACAGCTTCTCTGGGAATTCCATCCCCTCCCCACCCTCCCAGGGAACAATCCCTTTCCAATATCCCATCCGTCCCTGCCCTCTGGCAGCGGGAATTCTCTCCCTTTTGTCCTAATGCTGAAATTTCCACCATCCCCAGGGATGCCACAACTCAGCCCCTGCAGGGTTCCCCTCACAGAGCCCTCGAGGACTCTCCCCAAAGCTCTGCCTGAGCTGAAGAATTGTTCCTTTCTTACCAATAAACAGCAACGTGCAGGAAAATCCATCCAGGAATTCACTGTAGGAGCTGCAACACAAGAGGGATGTTCACTCAGGGCAGCTGGTAATTCACTGCGGAAAATTTGGTCATTCCTCTCTCTTTTTTCCCTGAATAAAGTCAATTACTGTGAAATAAATACACTTCCCCCCTTATAAAGAAAAGGTAAGAGTTAGGAACAATACAGCCAAAATGTTTTATTTGGGCAATACAAATACAATCAAATCAAAAATATCACAGATTTTCATACATTAGTAAGAAGTTACTGTACACTTGAACAGTTGCCATTTTTTACAGCTAAACAAAGCTTTACCTTTATTAAAATGTATTTTCCTCTCACATAAAATATACACTTTGCACTGACGTATTTTACATGGGACACCTCTCTGGGGAAGAACAGCTCACGAACAACGCACGACAGGGCCACCTTCTCTACCCCACACAGAGCACATCGAAGCGAGACACACGGCCGCTCCCCCCGGGCCGCTCCCACCGGGCCGCTCCCCCCGGGCCGCTCCCACCGGGCTGCGCCTGCCTGCGGGACCGCTGCTGCATCCCGGACTGCCGGGCGGGGCTCGGGGCAGGGCGAGCGCGGCTCTCCCGGCTCTGCCTGGGCTCGGCTGCGAGGAAACGCCTTCCCGGGATGTTCCCGATGCCGGGGCAGCGGCTTTGGGGATGGAACACCGCTGCGGGTCGTTCCATACCTGCCCTGATTCCGGCAGCCGGGGGAGTTCTGCATCCACGGGGGTCGGTGGAAGCCTCGCCACGGGCCCCGGCAGAGCAGGGGGGACCCTGCGGTGGTGCTGGATCCGCAGCCCTCAGAACAAAGCCAAGGAGGGGTAAGAGCGGTGCGGGAACCGCTCCGGATCCGACTCGGGATCCCCGGGAGGTTCCGCGGGAGCTGCCCGGCCCCACCTGGAACCGCTCCGGATCCGACTCGGGATCCCCGGGAGGTTCCGCGGGAGCTGCCCGGCCCCACCCGGAACCGCTCGTTCTGGATCGTTTTGGGGTTGAATTTGGAGAACAGATGCAGCGATAAATGCACTCATCCCTACAGGCTGCAGGGAAACCTGGGATGAACTCGGGACTCTGTCAGCCTCGGGTTAAACGAATTAAAGAAACAGAGGAAAAGGAAATGTCACCGTGGTTTAATCCTGGGAGAAGTTCTGCTCTTAACCTAAGGAAAAACTTCTGGAAAAGTGATTTTCCTCCCTCCCTGCCCGCTGTACAGCAGTGAGGGGACAGGGAAGTCAGCGAGTGGCTTTGGAAAAATCTCCGTGTGTTTTAAAGAGGATTTTTATGGAGCTGCAAGGAGGGAGATCCGTGGGATACGGACCCAGACACTCTGTAATGGTCTGCCTCGGCTTGAGACCCCCCAAAAGGCACCAGCCACTTCCTGAGGGTTTGGAGGGGTCGGGCCAGCGCTTGGATCTGGGAATGTCAGCCCAAGCCTGGGATCTCAAGGCGCCTCTCACACCCCAACTCCTCTTCCTGGTCCCGTCCTGCTGCCGGGTTGGCTTTCCACAGAAACACCCTCCCTGCCTGCCGGGATTCCCGCAGGGACCTGGGAATAGGGGCTTGTTCCTCTCCCAAAAACTCCTGCCATCCTCAGGAATAAGGCATCCGTTGAGTTCAGTTACTGTAAACCACTTTTGAAAAACGAAAATCCTCACCGTGCCCTGGCATCCCGAGGGGGTTTATTTAGAAATGAATAAAAAAGAGTAAAATATATATTTATAGCTATATCATTATCCTTTGCTAATCCTAACACAATGTACAGTCTGCAACCTGATTCGGGAAGAAAATACAATCCTGGACAGGAACAGTGGGGATGGAGGGAAAAGGGACTCAACACCTCCACTGTCCGTGCATTTACTGGGTTAAATGGCTTTGTCCTCCCTGGGGCTCGGGGTCCCTCAGGGAGAGGCAGCTCAGGGGTTCTGCACCCCCAGGCTCCCCCCATGGAGCCAGATCTGGGAGCAAGGATCAAATCCTGACTGGGAGCGAGGATCAAATCCTCCCTGGGAGCAAATCCTCCCTGGGAGCGAGCCCCGTGCTGGATTGTCGGGCTGAGAGAGGGATGGCCGCACGTGGAATGTGCTCCCGGCCTTGGCCCGGGTGGATGAGGAATTCCCGGCCCCGGCTGCCTCTGGAGCCGAGGTGGGAGCTGGCCGTGCTCCATCACCCCTGCCAGGAGCTGTGGGAATGTGTTTCTGCACGGCTGCTGCTGACTGATGGAGTTTAAGTGGAATTTGATGCAGTTGGAGTGGCCCCAGCCCCGGGAATAGATTTCTGCAGCAGTGCAGGGGTGACCAGGGCACTGCCAGGGATTTGATTTCCTTGGATTCGCTTGGCTTGTGCTGCTGTCAGCTGTAAACAAGCCAGGGAACAAATACAGGATCTGATCTTTCCAGACAGACTCTGGACGCTGGGCTGGAGGAGGGATTTTGGCAGGGATGGGTGATGGGCATTGCCTGGGATTTGATGGAATTACGGCTCTGGGATGGCGAGAATTGCACATTTTACAGAAACACTTCCAGGCTGGTTGTGCAGAGAAGCTGAGGCTGCTCCATCCCTGGCAGCGTCCCAGGCCAGGCTGGACAGGGCTTGGAGCAGCCTGGGACAGTGGAAGGTGTAGGGGAGAGGAACTGGACGGGCTTTAAGGTCCCTTCCAACCCAAACCATTCCAACCCAAAGCATTCCATGATTTTATGATTATTCCTGGATTGACGATGAATTCAGGCAGGAATTCCCCCGTGAGGGAGCTGCCCGTGCTCCCACAGGGGTGGGAGTTGGCTTTGCTTTTGCCTGGGGCTGTTGGTTTGTGTGGGACAAGCCCAGCAGTGTTGGTGGCTCTCAGACCTGCAGCTCATTCCAGGTCGGCTCTCGTGGCTGAGTTTCCTTCGGCCCCATCATTAATAAAATCAGAATAAATTCACTTAGCTAAGCTGCGGTTTGGGAAATCCTGTAAAAATGATTTTTTACAGTTAAGGTGCGGGTGTGGGACACCCTTTAGATGGAGGGGCGTATCTGGAGTTTTTTATATCTTGGGGCTGAACATTCCACGTGTCCTGGCTTTCCTTGGATCACTGGTGTGGCTCTCGCTCAGCTCTGGAAACATTCCGGAGTTGTTTAGGATTACCTGGCCTCTTTCACCGTGCCCTGGACCCCACTCAAACCCCTCCATTTGTAGGTTGATTTTTATTCTTCCCCACATTTAATTCAGTGGTTCTGCCTCACTTTCTGTAGGAAATGAGAAGGGAAGGCCAATATTTGCCATGAATGAAAATGGGAATTCATAAGCCAGCACCCTGGGCCGGCCCTCCCTCTCTGTTACACAAACCCAGCGGGGTTTGCTTTGTTTAAACCACCCAGGTTTGCATCTCTCTGGTTCTGCATTTGTTTTGCTCAGAGCACTGGAGGGCTGTGGGTGGTTGGCTCTCCCAGCACTCGTGTCACACCCGGCAGGGTGGCTTTCCGAGAGAGCAGTTTCAGACTGGATTCACCTCAGTCGTTTATTCCGCCATAAAATTCCCTTTGGGCTGCTGCCAAAGGGCTCCCTCGGCATTTAAGGGATTGGAGTGAATGGGAAATACCAGTTTTCATTCATCAGCCTTATGTAAAATGGGCCCTGGTTTGGCTTTTCCAAGGCAGTGGGATGGGATGGAATGGTTGGAAGCCCTGATTTTGGAGGCCCGTTCCAGCCTTAGTGATTCCGTGGTTCTGTGTGATTCTGTGAGTCCCAGGAAAACCCGGGGGCTCGGGCTCCAGCTGTCCCACAGCAAGCTCTCCCCAGCTGTTCTTTGCTCTTGTTTTAAGCTGATTTTAGCAAACAAACCCCGTTTAAATTGCCATTTTCTGACTCTTCCACTGGGGATCTCCCAGGCTGCGCTGCATTCCCTGGGAAGTGGAAATTCCCAGTCAGCCTGTTGGGCTCTGGCACCACGGCCTGGGAGATCCAGGGAATTCTGGCCTTTGCCTGCAGGGATCACAGGGGGCAGAGGGGACCCTGGAGCCCACCCAGGGCTGACGGGGAATGAGTGGGAATGCTGGGTTGGCCAGGGTGGGCACTGCATCCCAGAGCATCCCAACAAACCCAACTGCATCCCAGTGCATCCCAGTGCATCCCAGAGCATCCCAACAAACCCAACTGCATCCCAGTGCATCCCAGAGCATCCCAACAAAACCCAACTGCATCCCAGTGCATCCCAGGATGTCCCAGCCATCCCCTTGTCCCTCAGTGTTGCCGAGGAGCTGTCGTTCCCCACCAGCACTAATTCCCAGCGTGGATTAGATTCCCGTGGGAGAAGGGCTGTGTGCCTGCTCCAGCTCCAGCCCTGGCACGGGAGCTCTGTGGCCCTGGGCAGGGAGGAGCCTGGCTCCCTTAATGCTTCCCTGACCTTGTTTGCCTGTAAGGAGCTTTGCCTCGGGAGCTGCAATTCCAGAGAGTGATTCCTGCGGGCAGAGGAGCCGGGCAGGGTGAGCCCCGCTGGGTGATTCCCGCTGGGTGAGCCCTGCCCAGTGATCCAGCCCTGGGGTCAGGGCTGGGACCCTCAGGAGAAAACAGACCCTGAGGGGCTGGAGCGTGTCCAGGGCAGGGAACGGAGCTGGGAAGGGGCTGGAGCCCCAGGAGAGGCTGAGGGAGCTGGGAAAGGGGCTGGAGAATTCCTGAGGGAGCTGGGAAAGGGGCTCAGCCTGGAGAAAAGGAGG
>VZRQ01003401.1:89249-100002 GCA_013397975.1 Machaerirhynchus nigripectus
AGCAATCCCAGAGCAAGGGGAGCAATCCCAGAGCAAGGGGAGCAGTTCAGGGCCGCCCCCAGTGCCAGGGCCCTGCTGAGCCCTGGGTGGTGACAGGACCCAGCTCCTGGGGCCGAGCTGTGCTGCTGTGGCTCCCAGTTCCACCGGGGCAGCCGGGGCTGGCTCCAGCACCTTGGGATTGCCCCCATTTCCCTGCCCAGGGGGCTGGAGAGGCTCTCGTGGAGCGTGGTGTGCTCTGCAAGCAAAGGCAGGGCCAGGCTGGGTGGGCCTGGAGCAGCCTGGGATCCTGGGAGGTGTCCCTGCCCATGGCACGGGTGGCATTGGGTGGGCTTTAGGGTGCCCCCAAACCCAACCCAGACTGGGATTCTAAAATGAAGAGGGAGCACCTTTGGAATACTGAATTGTTTGGGCATTGGCCACGTGATCCATGGAATTCCAGCAGCACCTTGGAACGGATGTTGGGCAGAAAGAGGGGTTAATTTCACCTCATTTTATTTTATTTTATTTTATTTTATTTTATTTTATTTTATTTTATTTTATTTTATTTTATTTTCTATTTTATTTCAAAGCCCTGAGCCAGGCCCTGCCGTTGGCCACTGTCACCTCCCTGGAGAGCTGCTGGAGCTCCAGCCTGCCCAGGCTCTCCTCGGAGTGCCAGGCAGGGATCAGCCAGGACAGAGAAGGGAGAATGGCTCTTTATTCCCTCAGCTGTGCCAGTAGTGCCCATTTTCCCTGGCAGGATGTGCTGATTTGTGGTTTTTCCCTCTGGAGTTGCCTCCCCTGGCACTGCCAAGGTTCCCCAGGAACGCCTTTGCCTCGTTTCTCCCTTTCCAAGTCCTGCCCTGCAGAGGTGGAGCAGCCTCCTCCCCAGGGCCTGTGCAGGGCCAGCAGCTCTGCCCCCACTCACTGCTTTTTCTGCTTAGATAAAGATTTTAGACCAAATCTCTCCTTTAAATCGTGTCCCTCACCCGGCAGCCAGGGAGCTGTGAAGCGTCTGGGGGGGCTCAGAGCAAGTTATTAACACGGTGAGATTATTGTGTTAATTCCAATTTCACTGTTCACAGCTCAGCACAAAGCCAGCACCGCTTCGTAATTCCTAATAAATCACCTTAAAAACACACTTTCATTACCTGTCTGCAAGTGTTTTTGTTTTTTAGGCTATTTTTAGCTCTGATCTCTGCTGCATCGTTCAGGTGGTGTTGTGGTGTCGGCTGCTTAGCGCCGAGCTGGGCGTGCAGGGCTTATTTATTCCTTGAAATTGTCTTAGGAGGTGATGATGCCCTCAGCCTCGTGCTCTGGGCACGGGAGAGGAGATCTGTGGAAGGGGAGCAGATGGCTCCGAACCGAGGTGTTACCCCGGGCGCTGCTGGTGCTGCCCTGCACAGGCCTCCCTTCGTTAGCAGGGTAATTAAAACACCAGCAAGGTGCACCAGGGCCTGAGGGGTTTGTGCCCAGGGCTCGGTGGGAGGTTGTGTCCCTCGGCTCCCCGGTGTAAAACAGGAGGGAATAATCCAAAATCTGCCAGGGCAGAGGGATCATCAACAGTTCCAGGCTCTCACGGACAAGCTGTGTTTAAATTGTGGGGCACTGCAGCATCCCAGCCCTGCCTTCAGCTGAAGGGGAGGATTTAAATGGGATATTGGGCAGGAATTGTTCCCTGGGAGGGTGGGCAGGCCCTGGCACAGGGTGCCCAGAGCAGCTGTGGCTGCCCCTGGATCCCTGGCAGTGCCCAAGGCCAGGCTGGATGGGGCTGGGAGCAGCCTGGGACAGGGAGAGGTGTCCCTGCCATGGCAGGGGTGGGATGAGCTCTGAGGTCCCTCCCGACCCCACCCATTCCAGGATTCCAGGCGTTTTTATGGAAGCCACAGGACATTTGGCGAGCACAGGGGCACTGAGAAGGCCCAGGAGCGATACCTCCCACAGCCCCATGTCCCCCAGGACAGCTGCAGCCCTGGCCCCAGGGTGACAGAGGTGTCCCCTTGGAGCCCCGACCTCAGCAGTGTCACACTCCAGAGCTTCTGGGGGCTGGTCACTCATTGCTGTGTGTCACCACTGACACAGCTGTTTCCTTTCCCCTTTCCACATCAATGCAGTGACTTTTATGTGTGCCTAGGAAAGGTGTGCTTAATTAATTACGCAAATTATGAATGCCAAATTACAGCCTGTACCATTGAATCTGCTACTCTGCTTCTGCCCGCTGCTGTAGAGCAATATTCTGCTTTGGGAAGGCATTTAAACCCCTTCACAGTGATTTATGTATTTTAATGTTCTACTTACACCCGTCTCTATTAGATTTCCACAGATAGAAGAGATTTTAGGGATCACCCTTCTCTCTGGGCTGAGCAGGGGCAGCACACCTTGCTGGGGAGCCCAGGAGCTGGCTGCTCTAAGGGTATTGCTAATTATGGACCATTAATTACGCAGATTTAAGCCTTACACGCAGAGACCATCACTTGTGACAGCACCCGGGGCTCTGGCTGTGCTCAGCCCGTGCTGCTCAGCCCTGCCCTCATCTGCTGCTCTCAGATTCTCCAGGAGAGATGAAAATTTGTCACAACATTGGTCTAAAGCAACTTCCCTTTTATGAAATGCGTGTGGGATGGAGGATTGGAATAACAGGCTCTAATTCTTACAGAATGCTTTAATTTCCTGGGAAGTGCATCACGGGCAGGGCTGCTCCAGAGCTGTTTTAGAGATCCAAACCCAAACCACCTCTTTCCTCTCTTACTCGCTGCTTTTGTGCTCCTTCTCACATCTCTTTAATGCAAAACCACTTCCCAAGGCCAGACATCCTGATTTAGATTGTTACATTGTCTCTTGGGGTGGTTTTTCCATCCCTTGGGGTGTTTTTTAGCTGTTTCCCCGTGGCTGCAGTGGAACCCCAGGCCAGCCCCGGTGCTGGCTGGGTCTCTCTCCCAGCCCTTCGGGGGCAGATGTGACCAGCAGCAGCAGCTGTGAACGGTCTGAAGGTGCTGGGAGCAGCTGGCCCAGCTGGGTGAGCTCTGCAGGACACTAATGGGCCACTGCTCCTTGGGAGTCCTCCAGAAAAACGGAGGGAAAGCTGCTCGTGGAGGTGTTCAAAGCCCTGGGAATCTGTGATCCATCCATTTGGGATGGTTCCTCCTCCTCCCTAGGAGTTCTGGGAGTCTTTCCTCGGACAGTGGATGTTAAAGGAACCATGAACAACATCTGCCCAGCACCCTGAGCTTGGTGAGGGGTCCCAGGGGGCCGTGGCCCTGTGGGGCTGCTCCCTGCAGGGGGGACAGGACAGTTGGGATGCTCCGGCGGAATTCCAGCTCGGAGAAGGCGGAGGGCTGGCAAGGCTTCCTCAGGGAGCCACAGAAATCCCACAGAGCCCGGGGGACCTGAATCTTTCAGCACCTGCTGCAGACCCCTGGGAGGTCACTGGGATGGTCACATTTTACTGGGCAGCTCCTCTCTGTCCCAGTGTGCGAGATTTCTGAAGTTAATTACGAAATCTTTGCCATTAAATATTCAGGAACACTTATTTTTGAGTACCTCAGGTTTAATTTAGGTTCCTTGAAATTTTAATATCTGACTTTAATATTTAATGCTGCCCTGAGATGGGTGTAGGAATTTTAAGTCTATGCTTTGAATGAAAGGAATCCTGGATTTCTTTCTGGGAAAGGCTGAGATGGAGAGCTGAGGAAAGGGCCTGCCTTGAAAGGCTCCAGCTCTTTCTTCTTTCACCCTACACACGTGTATTTTATGTGTGGGGGCACTCTAGGGCTCACTCTGCTCTAATTAAGGCCTCTCATTTATTAAAATACCTTTAACGTTTGCAGCACAGTACCAGAAGTGAGAAGTATTATGATAATTTTTAAGGTAATTTTTTCTTCTGGGAGGGGAATTAGCTGCCCAATTAACACACACCATTAATTTGTGAGCTGCATTCGAAGCGAAACGGGTAACACAGGATTTGTGGAGTTATAAAAGAGTCTCCATGAGAGTCAAAATGCACACAAACACTTGGAAAAGTCTCGTGAGCTGCCGGGGTTGGTGTTTGAAAGGCACAGGCAGGGCTGGAGCTGGATGAGCCCGGGGATGAGAAGGTAAGGACGGGGTGTGGGGCTTGCCTGGAGAGCTCTGCCCCAGTCAGAGGGCAAAGGGAAAACCCCCACGGAGGCTGTGGGGCCGGGCTGGGGGTGCTGAGTGCCAGAGGGGCGGATGGACACTGGGAACAGGGAAGGGCAGCAGGACAGGGATGGACACAGAGAGGCTGTGGGGCCGGGCTGGGGGTGCTGAGTGCCAGAGGGGCAGGGAATGAGTGGGAATGTGGGAAGGTGGGAAGGGCAGCAGGACAGGGATGGACACAGAGAGGCTGTGGGGCCGGGCTGGGGGTGCTGAGTGCCAGAGGGGCAGGGAATGAGTGGGAAGGTGGGAAGGAAGGGCAGCAGGACAGCCATGGACACAGAGAGGCTGCAGGAGCCGGGCTGAAGGCTGTGAAAAGCAGCTGGGGCCAGGCCTGCCCCTGCAATTCCCGCTGCCAGAGCTCTTTCCAGCCACGTTTCATACACTCAGATGTTCCTTGCCAGCCTTTCCTGCCCCATCCCCACGGCCTGGGCTCCGTTATGCACAGGGGTGAGAGCCTGGCCAGGGCTCTGCCGGGCTCTCCCGGCGCTGCGCGGGCACAGCTGGAGCAGCACTGTCCCCACGGATCTCCCGCCTCCCTCTGGCCGAGCCAGCACTGGTGACAACGAGATTAATTGTCGGATGTGGAATCGCTAGAGCCATCCTAAATCCCTGGCAGATGTCAGCACACAGCACCCAGAGGGTGCCCGTGCCTCCCTGGAGGTTGGAGCCGGGTGGGAATCGGCCTCTGCTCCCGGGGAGCAGGGACAGGGTGAGGGGAAATGGGCTCAAGCTGTGCCAGGGGAGGGTTAGGTTGGATACTGGGAAAATGGTTCATGGAAAGGGTGGTCGGGCACTGGCACAGCTGCCCAGGGCACGGCTGAGTCCCCATCCCTGTGGGATTTGGCAGCCACGTGTGGGTGGCACTGGGGGACGTGGTGGCCTTGGCAGTGCTGGGGGATGGCTGGGTTTGAGAATCTCAGAGGGCTTTTCCAGCCTAAACAATTCCACGATTCCATGTGATGGATCTTATTCATTGCAAAGGAGAAGAGGCCAGGTGTCAGCTCTGACAGTGGTGGCGTTTAAATCCTGCAGCTGGGGCTCAACTGTTGTAGATCCCTTCCTGGGAAATATTTAATTCCACCCCATCCCATTCCATTCCACTCCAATTTTCCTGAGAATGCCCATCCTGCAGAACCACCCTGCTGTTTCCAGGGGCTGTGGGGCAGCAGGATGCTCCTGCACAGGCAGGCTTGAGGCGGGATTGGGGTGAAAGTGGCTTTTAAAGCACCGAAAATGTGATTTTCTAACGGAACTGGAGGCAAACTCTGCTCCCACTCCTGCGGCAGCTTTGCTGAAGCGATCTCGGATCGGGATTTGTCCCTGTGGGAAGATGCAGCTCGGAAGAGGGAAGTGGGGAGTAGGAGCAATTCAGGGCTTGAAGAAGTGACAAAGAAGGGAAGAGTGCCGAGGCCTGCTGCTGGAAATTCATTAGCTCCCGGCTGAATAAGGAGCTGTGAATCTCTCTGAATGTGAGAGCGCTGCCAGCTTGCAAAGGAGCAGATGTGCGCACAAGATGGATAGTTGCAAATAGTCAAAATACTGTTTTTTGGGTTTTTTTTTTTTGCTTTAGTGATTATCTTTTTTCATCTAAAATAAATCCAGATTGTGCATAGGCTGGAAAACAAAATAACAATATTTGGAGAGTGGGAGTGTTTATTTAACAGGTGGCTTGTTTAGCAAATGGTTTACTCCTACAAAAATAATATTCCTGCAGGATCCTGCAGCAGTGATTGGGAACATCTGAGAGCAGGAAGGCGTTTTGGGGGGTGATCGCTTCGTGTGGGCTCGGGGTGGGCTGGTTTAATTAAGAACATCTGCCGGAGCACTTTGCTGAGTGCATTTGCATCTCTAATTGCCTGGGAGGGGGTGCTGGGCCCTGGAGATCACCCCTTCCCTGGGAACGGGGGACATCCAGGGGTGGGTCTGCAGGGACACCGGGATGTTCCCTACAGCAGGCTGTTACTCCTGATATTCCCGGGAATTTCTGCCAGAGGGGCAAACGGCAGGAAGGTGCCCCGGAGGGAAAGGGGCAGGGCAGGAGCTGAGCTGGATGAGCAGTCCCAGCCCTTCCCAGCCTTCGAGTCGCTCTTTGCCCCTCGGTCAGCAGCTCCAGCCTTGGAGTTGCAGAGAGCTGTGAGGGATTTGGGGAATTTGGGGGCTCTGGGCTGGCAGGGCGGTGGTGTCCCCACGCCTGGGGCCAGGGACGTGCCCGGATCCCGCAGCCAGCCCTGCCGCAGACCAAAGCTGGGGTTATTGTTACATTCTCCTCTGGGGCTGTGCTCACTGCACGGGAACCTGGGCTGGGAGCTGCTGAATAACAATATTTTGAGCGGCCAGGGGATAATTACACACAGGTCTGGCTCCCTCCAGGGCCTGGCTTTGTTTTCAGCTGGTGCCTCTCGGCATTCAGCAACTCCTAATGGCTCCGTGGTGTGGGGTTTTTCCCCCTAACATTCTTTTTTCTTATTAACCCTTCCAAAGGCACTGTCCATCATCACTGGATGATCCTTAAGGTCCCTTCCAGCCCAAACCACTCCATGATTCCATGATGAAGTCACTGGTACTGAGCAGTACCTGCATTGGTGGGGGTTTGTTTTGGTTTTGCTTTTCTGCCTCAGCCTGTGGAAAGAATTTTCTTCCAAACTATTTGTAATCTATTGGAATATGAAAGCACTTGTCAGAACTTCCAGGTTTTTCCAGAGGCGTGGGCATTAAATACAGGTAAAGTGCCTTTGATGACAGAAGTAATGATCACAACAAAATGATTCTCAAATTAGAGCAGCCCTAATTCCTGCCATTCTTTTGAGGTCTCCCCCAGTATTTATATGATTTACAGCAGTGATGCCATGATTTTGGGTGGGAGAGGAATTAGAACTTGGGGAAGTTTTGGAATGGGGGAAAGGCTGGGCTGTTTTCTGCCTGGACTGGCCAGACCAACCCTTCTGGAGGAGATCCTTGCGAAGGGGGCCGAGCTGCCAAACGGGAGAGGAGGAGCCCGACAGCAATCCTGGCAGCTTCCCCCACACGGCAAGAGAATTCCCTGACACCAGCATCAGCTGGATGAGGAAGCAAGGAGAGGAACTGTGATTCCAGGTCACAGTTCTCAGAAAAATGAGCCCACGTGGGACGCTCGGAGCAAGGTCCCGTGGTCTCTGTTGGGATCTCAGCTGAGAACAGAGCCAAGACCTGCAGTGAAACCCTGTTCCCTCCATCCTCTGGGGAATCCTCCTGCTCCTCCCTGGGGAGGCTGTCCCGGTGGCTCTGGGCCGAGGGGAGCAGCTCCTGCTGCCGGAGCAGACCTGCCCAGAGCCCCGCACGTGCTGGATCCCATCTCAGAAGCATCTCAGTGAAAACTCCTCTCCTCCCTCCTCGTGCTCGTTAACCTTTACTGGAGTGCTAATTCTGTATTCAAACAGAAGGTCAAAGCCCTCAGCTGCTTTTTTTCCGAGGAATGAAGTGTCTGATCCGCAATCTTGTGGAGAGAATTGCCACGCCAGGAGCGCTCCCCGGAGCCTCTCGACTGCGCCGCTCCCGAGGAGCGGAGCGGGCGCGGCCGTGCCGGGAGAGGAGCCACCGGGGGTGATTAACGCCGGGAAATTAATTCCTTAAATGCACTCTCTCTCAGCGTGGCCTTTTGAAAAAAGGTGCTTAAGGCATTGAAAGAGAGAGCGAGGGCTCAGCGAGGCTCCCGGGACAGAACGAACGGACTGGGAAGGCTCAGGTGCCTTTTCCACTCTGTGACATCAGCTACTCCAAACCTGACATCAGCCACTCCAAACCTGACATCAGCCACTCCAGACCTGATATCAGCCACTCCAAACCTGATATCAGCCACTCCAGACCTGATATCAGCCACTCCAAACCTGATATCAGCCATTCCAGACCTGATATCAGCCACTCCAGACCTGATATCAGCCATTCCAGACCTGATATCAGCCACTCCAAACCTGATATCAGCCATTCCAGACCTGATATCAGCCACTCCAAACCTGATATCAGCCACTCCAAACCTGATATCAGCCATTCCAAACCTGATATCAGCCACTCCAGACCTGATATCAGCCATTCCAAACCTGATATCAGCCACTCCAGACCTGATATCAGCCACTCCAGACCCACTCCCCAGGGAGGCAGGGTGGACATGTCCAGCTTGGAGAGGGAAGTTGGGCTGAGCCAGAAGAACACCACGGAGCTTTTGGGTTTGTTTAGGTTGAACTCGGAGCCAGGAGAAGGTGGGAGCTCAGCCCTCCGTGCCCAAGGAGCGACTCTGTCACTGTCTGATGCCTTTTCAGGGGCCAGGGAATGGGCTGGGAGCTCAGCCTGAGCTGCAGCCTCCTCCTGCAGCCTTCCCCTTCTCCGTGGCTGCGCAGAGAAGGGGACCAAGGGATGGGGATCAAGAAACAAAAACCAAGAGATGGGAACTGAGAGGAGAGCAGCAAGAGAAGGGGCCAGGAGATCAAGGAGATCAAGAGATGGGGGAAGAGAGACAAGGATGAAGAGATGGGGATCAAGAGATGGGAACCAAGAGCCAGGGACAAAACACAGGGAGCAGGAGATGGGACCAAGCCACAGAGTCCGAGGCCTCAGGAGCAGCACGCAGGAAGGTGTGCTGTCTCATCACACCCTCGGTCTTTCTGCCACTCCTAACACAAAGTACTGGGGAGGACACGTGCACCTGTCCTACTAAAAGTCATTTCTAAACGAGTCACTGGGATTTAGGGTCCATAATTTTTGGCAAACAGACATTAAATCCTCTTTACGCAGAAAATAGTGGCAAGTGAGAGCCACTGCTCCCCTGGCCCAGCCTCCCAAGGCTGTTTTTAAACATTTTTGGAGAGGGATTTGCAGTAATTTACTTCAAAGTTAATTTTTTTTTTCCTTATGGTAAGAAATGTAGAAAGGTCAAGGATAATGAAAAAGCAGTGAATTCGAAATCATGTGGAAGAACAACTCAGCGCTTTCAGCAGTTCACTTAATCGGGGGAGGAAAAGCAGCTCCTTGAAGGTTTGAAAGCTTTCCCAGCCTAATGAGCCGTGCTGCCTCGTGCCGAGCCCAAACTCCTGCAAGGCCCGGGCTCATTAGGCTGGAGCGGAGCGGCCCCAGCCCCGCAGCTCCTGCCCGGCCCCAGCCCCGCAGCTCCTGCCCGGTCCCAGCCCCGCGGCTCCTGCCCGGCCCCAGCCCCGCAGCTCCTGCCCGGCCCCACCCGAAGGGACCAGGGACGCATCCCTGATGCCGGCACCTCTCCGAGGCCGCCCCTCCCAGCCAGGATTGCCCACCCCCAGAGCAGGAAAGGATGTTTTATATACAAAAAAAGCTACAGAACAGCGGGAGGGGAGCCTGGCCCTGCCATCCCAGCCGCAGCCCCCCGCTGCCAAACGAGGCTGCTGCTGCTGCTCCATCTCGGCTCGCGGGGTTCCTCTCACTTGGGGTGCACATTTCAGTCGCTGTCGTGGGCGTTAATGGGACCGGTGTGCTCCTGACAGGATGGGGACAAGCCGATGGCACCGCACAGAAATCACAGCGTGGCGTGTGCCAGCTGCGGTGGGTTTGGGCTGAGAAATCCTGGAGAGAGGGATGGATGTGCTTTAGGGGAGAACAGATTTCCCCCTCTGGATACCGACCGGAATATAGCTCATCAGGCAGGCAGTTTGTTCGCTGGCAGCTGGGAAAGAGGATGGGGATAATGGGTATTCCAATGCTTGGCTGATAAGGGGAATTCCTGTGGCTGGGGCAGCACTCTGCTGTCCCCTCCCTGTCTTTAAATTCGGGCTGCTGCAGAAGCGTCACTTCTGGTGCTCCCGGGCCGGGGTGGCCCTGGGGTCCCTGTTCCTGTCCCTGTCCCTGTGCCTGTCCCTGCCTATTCAAAAGTTAAAAAAAAGCTGTCTGGGGCACTGGCAGGGAGCCTGGGATGGTTTTTGGGTGCTGTTCACGGGAGGGCTCAGAGCTCCCTGCGGGACAGCCCAGGCCTGCTCTGAGCCGAGGAGAAGGTCCCTGTCACCCCCCTCCCCTCTCGGGGACGGCTGTCGGAATGAAGCCGAGCAAACCCTCGGGGATAACCCCGGCAGTGGGGAGCTCCGAGCCGGCACTGTGGGACTGATGTGCGCCCCACGGCCTCTCCCAGCTCATCCCAGCCGAGGGCAGAGCAGCCGGGCCGGGTGGGAGCCGCTCCTGCCCATCCCATCCCGCGGGTTTCCATCCTGCCGCCTGACGGGAACGCTTCCTATGCCCTGAAACGCGAATGACTGAAAACGAAGCTTATGAGAGGTGGCAAATACGCTGATCTCCGCGGTTTTTAACGCGAGAATTTTCTAATAAAAAGGAGCCTTGGAGCTGCTCATGAATTAGGCATCAGGCGCCGGGAACAAACAGCGCTGAAGGTGCCCCAGAGAAGCCCTCGCTCACCCAGAACTCGGGGAGCGGGATTGCCGAGAATCCCTTCCCCATCAGCCCCAGACCCCTGTGCACCGCCTCGCCCTGGCTGCTTCCAGCTAGATCACGGACTGTCCTGGCTGCAGGAGAAATGCCTGCCCTGCCCTCGGAGCTCGGGGAGGGAACACAAACAAGGAGCGAGCCCGACCCCAACGCAGCCCGGCCGCAT
>VZRQ01003405.1:5705-109313 GCA_013397975.1 Machaerirhynchus nigripectus
TTATCTCACAGAAGGTAAAAGATGCGAACCAACCCACTACATTGGGCAACCGGTGCCAGTGACTCACCACCCTCACATCAAAGAATTTCTTCCAAATATCTATTCTAAATCTACCCTCCTTGAGTTTAACGCCATTTCCCCTTGTCCTATCACTACATATCCTCATGAACAGTCCCTCTCCAGTTCTCCTGTAGCCCCGTTTAGGTACTGCAAATTTCTCTAAGGTCTTCCAGGAGGCTTCTTTTCTCCAGTCTGAAACAACCCCAACTGTCTCAGCCTGTCTTCATAGGAGAGCTCTTCCATCCCTGTGATCAACTTAATGGCCTCCTCTGGATTTCATATATATAGGAAATAATTGTATGTTGAATATATATATATATATATATAGGAAATAATTGTTCAGGAAATCTTAGCTTAATCTCTATTTTATTCCAAAAGAGGAAAGTGGTTGTTATTTTGACTATCTGTCCCAGAAATTCAAGTAAAACTTTTGATTGCTCTGTCAAGACAGCCTGAAGAACCTTGTGAGTGTGTTTGCTTCTTCCTAAATGTCATAGCACATCTGGATGGGCCAGATGCCCAGGTGGCACTGACAACCTTATTTTTCCTGAAATCAATGAACCTGTTTTCATACATGCCAACTAGGAACTTGAAAATCACTCTTTTTAAGATTACAGTTTTGAGAACAGCATCATCTGAAGCAGACAGTCTATGTATCTTAAATCAGTGTTCTGTATTGAGAGCATGCATTTCCTGATCACATTAAAATAAAGAATTCTATTTCAGCCTTACCACACAACTCCTTTAACCAGTAATGGGTAAGAGTCCATATTGGATATCAGTCTAGCCTATGAAAGATGTTTTTAAAAGCTCTCCATTGTGACCCAATATATTTCAAGAAAACTTCATATGTAACTTACCATTACTTCAATCAGTGCAAAATCTCAGAGTATTGAGGGGTTTTTTTTCAATGGTTTTAAGGCAAATTTTGCTTTGAGGGTGCGAAAATTGCTTATCTTTAAAAGAAATGAACAAAGTTGGATAGAAAAAAGGTGACAAATGCTTTAAATTGCGGGAAAGCTGGCTTGGGGACATCATGTCCCCAGCATCAAGTACAAGCTAAGTGGTTTTAAATCAGACACCGCGACCAGAAGAGAGAGCCTGGAGTCAAGTAGGGAAAGCAGGAACTATATGGTGAGAAAAGTGTCCCAAAAGCACTTGAAAATGATGTAAATTAATGCTGAAAGCTTCGGTAATAACCCAGGCCAAAATGTCCTTCCACTCAGCTTCTCAGAAGAGAGAGGAAGTTTTTGCATCACCAGGCTTCTTCAAATGTCACATTTAATAATAATGAAAAGGTTCAAAATTTACTGAAAATGCATAAATTGCATCTCAGCTGTGTAGAGGAATATGGACTCATTATGAATTTCATCCTGCTTGGACCATATAAGTGTAAATTGTGCAAAATGCTGAAATTAACTGCAATTGTGTGGCCTGATCTTTAACACCTCTGAATGCTTCAGAAGAAATCCTGAACACTTTTAATCAGCACTATCTCTGAAATATTTGCATATAGAGGAGGGGAAAAGAGGCATCTTCCCCCTGGTCGAAACACAGTCCCAGGCAGAGGGAACCTGAATGGCGTTTGAACTAGCTCAGCCAGAAAAAGCAATAGGATATCAGTGTGATACCTCACCCAGTGAAAGTAGAGCCAGTTGAAGTGTTTTGGGACATGAGATCATTTAGTTTAGATAAACTGCCTCTGATATCCCAGCTAGAAAAAGAGGAAAATTTATATTTGGACTAACAATAGTTTTCACTGTTTCAATTATCTCAGTCTTCAGAGTCCCTAGTGCACATTCTCTATCAAACTGTAACTTAAGTACTTTAAGCTGTGTCAAACCTTTTTCTGGTTCAAGTGTATGGCCTGTGTCTGGTTCCTACAGCCTGTTATGTACAGACAGCTCCAGACTGAAAGAAAATTTACATTTTTCCAAGTATTTACCTAATAAAATAAAACTTGAGAAAAATATAAAATTTCTTTGAAAAAACCCACTTAGCATACTCAAAAACCCAAATATATTTTCTCAGCACAGCCGCAGAAAAAAAACAGGTTTGGACATGTCTATGGTTTTTAGTCTGACATGACACGTAGGGCAATGTGAAAGCCTATCTCTGCAATCTAAGTGGAAAATCTAATATCAAGGTATTATCTATTAACATCAATATGTATAGATTGTAAGAAGCTAATAAGAAAGCTCTAAAAGTGAGAACAAATTTTTCTACCCCTGATTAAACCTCAGAAATTACTATTGTTAAAACATTTCGTTCTCTTTATAAATGGATATTTCAAAAAGTTGTGTAATTGAAATCCAAGTTTTTAATGGTTTTAGTTTTCTTGTTTTCCTGGGACAGCTGGAGTTGAGCCTGGCATTGAAGGGTTTCTCTGGGGAAAGCCACTGCTGAACCCAAACTGGCAAACCCAGCAAGGGCCAAGGAGTACTGATGACAGTGATGTGGGAGCAGATAAAACACAAAACCCATAGACAACAGTTATTGGTGGCTAGTGAGGCCAGTAAGATCAGGAACCAGTGAAGCTGGTACAAAACTGAGTTTTAAAAAGCCTCAAAATGTCAAAAATAAGGTGTTTCACTCTTGAAGAGCAGATTAACATGCTTACAAGTTAGACTTTTCTGAGCCTGGTTAAGAAACTAAGAGACAGTGAAATTGAAGCCAGGTGAAGATACGGAATGAGAGTGTTTCAAAAAAAATTTAGTGGCAACCCCAAGTAACAGAACAAAAATTCATGCTGTCATCAATGGAGCCCTGGAGGAAGGGGCTCGAGTTCCTCATACCAGTTTCTGAAGACTGTGAAAGAAAGTATATTCATATCTGCTTACTTCAGTACAGCTCCATATATTAATATGCTACTAATATAGCAAATTATAATTTCCATTTTGCAAAAAGAGAGCAGAAACACTGAAGTTAAGCACCCAAATTCACACCAATAACCATACACAGACTGCTGGTCTCTTAATGACAAGTCCGATTCCTTAATCTCTTTTCTTCCCTCATTTCCATTTCTCCATATGCCACACTTTATGACCATAACCATTCCTTGACTTACTTGTATTATCATTTACCAATACATCATTTAAAATACTTGGCTCACAAAGGCTGCAGAGACAAACATTTCATAAATCATTAAATACTTTTATTGAAAATTATTTCAAATATGACTATTACTATTGTTAGCTGTATTAATAATAATTAGTAATGGCCATTAGACCAGACATTTGTAGTGCTCATGATTCTTTTCACAAAAAACCATCTGTCTTTTAGAGAACAACTGTTGGAAGTTAATTGTCAGGTGGGCTTAATGATGTACATTTATACTGAGGTTTAATGGAACATAAAGTGCAGCACCCCAAGATGCTAAATAGCTAAATCTTCAAATGCTACAATTAAAATTTGTATTTCTAAGAGAAGCTTAAGACAGTAAAATAAGTGCCTAATAATTGATAAGCATATAAATGTGGTAGTACTTTTTTTGGCTTCTGGACACCTATAGGAATGTATTGTTCTTTCTTTGTAAAACCAAATCAGTACTGTGTAACAAATGAAGCTTGGGTATTAGATTAATTCTAAGAGATGTCCTTAGAGATTCTTCTCCTGAAACATGGGCATAGAGCACTGGACAGTAGCATAATTACAGAGAGGGATTAGAATTTAATTGTCTTATGGAACAGGACTTGCTTTTTTTAATACAATTTCTTCTGTCCAAAGAAGTTCTAATTTTGCATTACAGCAAGCAAACTTCTTTAAACACCATCAATAAAACTTCCAGCTGACCTTTTCACGCCTTCTATAAAGAAGCTAAATGTTACTCACTTTTCACATTCAATAAAAAACTATTACTGTGTTCTAGTTCAATGCATATCTGTGTCATCATAGAGGAAAGTCACTCTGCACTATGTGTTAATCTTTCCCTTAAAGTTAATTTTCAAACTTTCAGGTTGCTAAATGTGTCACCTTGGTTTATTCATGTGCTGCACGTGGTGTGTGACAAAGAAACCTGAAGTTCATCTGGAGGTCTTCAGGTGTTTGGGCCTTCAGATCTATTTGTCATAGATCTTCCATTTTTAAAAACTAACCTAAAGCTACCAGAGGTTGTTCAGCATTTTGCCTAATGCCAGAAAGAATGGCATTGAGTTTCAAGAAATTTGATATTTATTCTGGCCAGAACTTCAACAGGTATAAAGTGATACAGTAGCACTGACTTCAGCAAAGCTGTATTCTCCAGCTAAGAATAACTGGACTTCTATGATGTAACTCTGAATAATAACACTGGTCAATATTTTCAGTGACTGGAGTCAAGTCATGAAGTTTGAAACTTCCTTGGTTGATCCCACCAACTAACATTCTTTAGGTGACATTCTCCATTAACTTCTTGAGATCTTACTAACACCTTACATGTGAAAATTTTCCAAGAAGCATAATACTCATGGATGTAAGAATATTGCTGAGGGGTTTAGGTTTTTCTTCTTCTCTTTATTGTCCAAGCAGCCAGCCATAGCAACATATGGCTGAAGACATAACAACTTAAAAGCTAAATCAGTCACAGAATCATAGAACAGTTTGTGCTGCAAAGGACCCTTACAGATCATGTAGTTAAACTCCTCTGATGTGGTCAAGGACACCTTCTACCAGACCAGGTTTTTCAAAGCCCCATGCATCCTGGCCTTGAACACCTCCAGGGACGGGGCATCCACAGCTTCTCTGAGCAACCTGTGCTAGCGTCATACAATCTTTGCCATAAAAAAAAATTTCATCCTTATATCTATCTTCTTTCATTTAAAAACTGTTGTCTGTTGTCCCATCTCTACAAGTTTTGGTAAAAAGTCTCTCCCCATCTCTCTTAAAAGCCCCTTTATATATTGAAAGACATAATAAGGACTCCGAGGAGCCCCGCAGGGACAAGATAAACAAAGCTTTCACATTAACGGGAGCCAGGATTCTTCTCGTATAGACCATTAGACTGTAGGTACCTGCTTTTTGGATAGTTGCCCTAGATTCCCTTTACACCAGTGAAAAGAAACAGGTATCTTTAAACATATCTAGTTTTGATGTGTATTTTTGGCAGAGATAAATCATACTCTAGAGGAGCCTATATTTCTTGGGGACTATAAGAGAAGCCATTATAACTAGCTCCAACCCTGGAGGCTCTTTTTAATCCCTTAGTCATAAAAGGTAGGTTTCAAAAAAACTAGAAACTATGGAAATCTCCTTTTTTCTACTTGAGCTGTGAGAATCCTTCTCCTGCTCTATAGCAGGAAGTCTTTTAGAGCTGCTTGCTCTAAGTTAGCTATAAATAACGCCTTGGACAATATTTTGTGTAATTAAAATATTGCTCAAAACTGTTGTTCATTACAATCACTTATATAAGATCTCATAACTAGTATTTCAGATTCTTAGAACTCTAACAGTGTAGAGATATTCTAAGTTATATTCTCTTAAAATACCATACTAGTGTCACTTCTGAAGCATTTGGAAATTGTTCCAAATGTTTGATGAAGGACATGCAAAAAAACATGTGAAAACACTGTAAAAATTTCTTAAAAGTATAAACCAGTAGTGAATGTCTCAGGTGTTTGCATTTCTGTTAATTGGTCTCAGTGATCTTAAATACTCTGAGCTATCCTGAAAGTTTCCAAAGATAGTGTGTCCCAAGCACAAGTATGAAACTATATAAATCTTATAAAATTGTGAATTTTAAACCTATGTGAATGCTTATGAAATAAGAGTTAGATCACCACACATTTTCAAATGCTTTTATTACGGTAAATCAAGAACAGGTATTTTAATACTGGCTTTTACCTGGGATAATTAACTTAAATTTGACTATGCTGATTACTGGTCTTCAGCTGGAGTTGTAAAAGATATTCTGCTCCAATGGGCTCTGTGCAAATTAATTTTCATCTCATCAAGACCATTCCCGGCATCTGACCCCCACCTTCCCCCAGGAAGCCCAGTTGTAGCAGCATGAGCCACTTGCTCATGAGACACTAGGTAAAACCCATGTGGAGAAAGCAAGTGAGAAAGGCTATGTGAATTTGTAGAGAATCTCAGTGAAACTTGCTGTGAGATCAATAGGGAGAAGAATAAAAAGTTCCCTGTGTGTTCCCTGGTTAAGCAAAGAAGCTGTGGATGCCACATCCCTGAAGTGTTCAATGCCAGGTTGAACGAGGCTCTGAGCAACTTGATCTGATGGAGGGCACCCCTGCTCCTGTCAGGGTGTTTGAAACTAGATGATCATTAAGGTACCTTCCAACCTCTGCCTTTCTATGACTCTATGATTTGTGGTACGTGTGTGTGGATGAAAGATTCTGTTTTCAAATCAGTTCTTTACATTTTTCTTATTTACATTCTTGATTTTCACTGGAAGTAAAAGCAAACAAACAACCTTCTTCTCCGTCACTGACTAGAAATGTCAACATTTCCTTTTTCAAAGGCTACCCCAGCCTTGATATTTCAATTCAATTCTTGATTATTCCATGTGCTCAAACACAGATGACACATCCTTTAGGACAAGTCAGTTAAGGAAATGGGAGAAAGGCAGGATCGGGAAATATGGTATCTACAGTTCTTCAGCATGTGGAAATACCTCTGGTACATAAGAGAACTTTGAGAATATCAGGTTTGCGAGGAACACTCACCCCTTGGTTGCTACAGTTCTACACAAAAGAAAAACCTGCCTCCTACCTAACTCATCTTTCTCTTCTTTGCCTAAACCTTTAAAAATTGTTAGCAAGTAGCCTCAAATATACTGACAATATAAAAGAGCAAACAGCTGAGTTCTTCCAAAAGCCCTAGATCTAGGATTTTTTTCCAGTTTGATATGCAAAGTGCTGAATAAACCTTGCTACTTAAAATTAGTATTCAGATAAATTAATAGATGCACATACATTGAGAGACTTAATTTTTTTCCCATTTCTTTTTCTATTTTCGTTTTTGTTTTCCTGTTTCTCTTTTCACATAAGTCCAACTTAAGAAATAGCAACCATAGTTACACTGTAATTATGTTTTCATCAACATCAGCATTAGGTAGTAAAATGGCAGAAAAATCTAAAAGGAATCTTTTCATTATTTCGAGGAGGTTTCAGTCAGACTCTTGTGATTATCAGTAAAACCATCATGTAAGACTAAAATTTATTTCTATGATTTTAGCAGCATTTGCAGTAGAGAAACAAAGTTCTCTCATCTCCGATTATATGGTATTATAAAAATAAATAGTAGCAGTTTCTCCATAACCAAGTCAGCTTATGCAACTGAAGTCATCAACTTAACCTGAGAAGCTTCAATGCAAAATTTCATCCAGTGCTCTGAAAAGGGCAATTCAAGTTGCAATATAAATTGAAAGATCTGGATGGGATTTCCAACAAACCCATCTAGTCTTAACGGTGAGGTTTTGGAAAATCCTTGGCTATTTTTTTTTCTTGTCGCTCAAAACATCATCATTTTCATTTCCTTCCTTCCTCACCTTTATTTAAAATGCTGAGATTTAAAATGCTGAGATTTAAAATGCTGAGTCACTAGTATATCTCATTTCCCACCCTCTTTACCTCCTCTAGTTTAAATCAATATAACCCTGGAGTAGTGTTCTATAAAAAATACATCATTCTCTATTTTTCTGTGGCATTAGTCAGAGTGGTTGCAATGGACTTGTGCCAAATTTTCAGGGTCAGCTCCTTGTTATACCACAAGGAGATGGGCTCTGTGGTAATAGAATGTTTCAGTGCCTCTACTTTGTCTGAGTACTCATTTAACTTCTTCAGTCACAGAGGGGGAAAAGCTGCTGTAACTTCAGCTTCGTCCACAAAACACTGTACAAATTTAAATAACAGGTCAATGCTCCCTGAGTCCACAAAATTAATTGTAAGCAACAGTTTCCAGAGAGCACCAAATACAAAAAAATAATCTTCCAGTGCAGAAAAAACTTTAATATTATTACATTGATTAAAAGTTATTAAACAATCAGATATGTGTAAAGTGTACCACAGAATCATAGAATCATTTATTTTGGAAAAGCCCTCTAATATCATTGGGCTCTGCCATAAATCCAGCAACACCGTGTTCATCACTAAATCATGTCCCAAAGTGCTACATCCACATGCCTTTTGAACACTTCTAGGGATGAATTCCTGATGGAGAGATTAACTCTGCTTAATCCTAGACATCTGAAAGTCTCTGACATGTCTCTGCCTAAAATGGTCACCAGATGTTCTTTTTACCATCAGTAGGGAAAAATAGGTTCTTTCAGGGTGTGATCAGAACAGCTTTTTCAGACACACTATAGGATGACTCTAGGATGACATCACAGGATTATTGTCTTCATCAACTGATAAAAAGACATATAGAGATGTTAGCATTTAGTGAACTTATATCTTTAGTGGTTCAGAAAAAGGGAAACTCCTCCATTATCCTTCAAAATCACCACAGTCTCAGAAGAATAGCTTTAGGATCTTAATATAGGGTTACTGTAATTTAGAAAAGAAAAGCTGTCAATTCAACAAGAGTCATTGATACAACATCAACATATTTTTTCACAAATGTTGTGTACACTGACAGGAAGTACTCAGTGCACACACAGGTTTCCTTCATGTACTGGCCATCAACTGAACCTGCATGGCCATTTTTATCTTGTATATTTACAGTTTTCTTCATATGGCATTGATTAGATCATCATGCAGATGCAGGATGCAGTCTTCATTCCCTTCCACTGAGCCTCACAAGTAAAAACAAAGTATGAAGCCCACGGATTACAAGTGCAAGCATATATTTGGTCACCTATTCTCAAAGCAGTTACAAATGTATAGCTGAATATGAAGAAAGATTACAGATGTTTTGCATATTTTCCCACACATTTCTACCGTAACTGGGTTAAGATTTTCCTGACCCCAGCAAACTTTTAGTCATGTTCTGGGAGCAAATGAGAAGCAAAGGAAAGCCAGGTGAACATCTGGTTGTGTCTAGAGTTCCCTGGAAATCTTCACATATCTGGACTGTATTCAGTTGGATGCAAAATCTTAGTTGGGAGTGTAATATTTTAAGAAGAATTTGATTTCCTGTGTAACATTAACACTTTGCTGACAAAGGACTTATCAAAGAAATTTTGATAATGTTTTAGGATTTTTCACTTTAACATTCTGTAGTTCCACTGAATGTATTCTAAAGTGTAAGGTAAAGAATCAGTAAAATCAGTTTCTCAGAAACTAAAGAATTACATTCTTTTTTCCACAACCCCATTCCTAATCATCCCAGACATGTCAGAAAAATAGCTGTACTTCAGAAACAGCAAAGCAAAAGCTCAAAATGTCATTCAGCTTGCTTATTTCACATTATTCAAAGTGGCTTAGAGGACAGCAATTTCTTTCCCAGTGGTGTTCTGCAGCTGCAGAAAGCAATGTGAACAGTAATGAAAATATTTCCCCAGCTCATCAAGTGGTGGCATATAAAAAAACCCAAATAAAACAAAAAAACTCAAATAACAACCAAACAACTAAAGAAAAAAAAGCGCAAAAATCAAAATAGACAATTAATGTTCCTTATCTATATTTTGGTTGGGTTTAGGATGTTCCATTCTGTTTAGAGCATTATGAATTCATGGCAGGAATCCCGTTAACTTCAGCGACAGTTGTCAGTGATCACTACTTCCATAAATCACAATTATAACTTTCAGTCAGCCATTCTGTCCCAACCCTGACCACACATGTGGGACACATGTTTGGCTTCAACTCTAGATCTTCTTCTATACTCATACCAGACTTGATTGCTTTTCCATGTTGCCATACTAAAGCCAGGACACAGGATATAAGCAAAGGATTGGTAAATCCTGTCCTGCCAAAAATAAAATAGGTATTTCCTTGCATGTTCTCTCCATCTACGTCTTGCATATTCTCTACATATGGAAAGGACCATATCAACTTGAGATAAAACTGGGACATAGTTCACAAAAAATATCGATAACTGTATCATATATTTAGTGAGCCTGATAAACAGAGATATCTGACGATACCAAGTTCATAGTACATTCACAGGGTGAAGAAATTCAAGCAAACAGCATATGAAAAAGTAAATAACTGAAATAGTGGGTGGCAGCACCACTCTTGGAAGGGAGGTTGGAACGAGGTGATTTTTAAAGCCCCTTCTAACCCCAGCCTTTTATGAGTCTATGATTCTATAAAATAGAAAGGTAAAGTGAGAGATTTTGTATAACCTTTTATTATGACTGTGTTACCAGCTGCAGCAATAAACAGAAAATCCCTCTGCTGAAGTTAACAGAATAATACATTCTGATCTGCAATTATCTCACATAAAAATTGTCAGCAGGTCCCCAGAAGATACTCTCTGAAGTAGTGTATTTATTAAGGATAAAGACATGCAGCATAGGTTTTCTCCTTTTATTGAGGTTTTCTTTTTAACTTATTTCCCTACAGTATTACAAATCTTACATTTAAAGACACTATAGGATCACAGGCCATGTTGTTACTGGTGGAATTTTGCACACAATCTCTTTCATCTCTGAAAAGAAACGGATAAGCTCCAAATCTTTATTTTTCAATTAGTAAAAAGAATAAAAATATCTACAGATAATATCTAAATATGTTTTCTATTCTACTTAGAAGAGTTGTAACAATGGATTTCAAGCTCTTTTAAATTATTCTTATCAATTATTAAAGCTCTACAACAAAATTATTGTGACGGCTTAAGTGTTTATTTTGGTCATACCAGAAAGTTGAAAGTGAACATAAATTTATTTATAAAAAACTAATTTTCAAAAAAGATTTTTAATACATGAAGATTTCATCTTGATGATACTTCCCATTAAAAAGAAAAAAGCTTTTAAAAAAATCCATATGCACCAGCTGTCAAAGTTTTAGTGATCATTGTGAAATTTTAATAGGAATATCCATTATTAGAATATGGGATTATTATCCACATTTTTCAAGCCAAAGTACCGCCAGCAATGCAGGACAGACCATGGAAAATAGGGATGTTTGCCATCTTTTTAAAACATTCTGAGACTCCAGGACAAATGGGATCTCATAAGTCTTGGAGCGCAAGCCTTATGAGGAGCAGCAGAGGGATGCGGGTGTTTGGTCTGGAAAAAAGGAGGCTCAGAGGGGATTTGAAATGAGGTTGTAGACAGGTGGGGGTTGGTCTTTTCTATGAATTAACAAGAAATAAGAGGAAATGGCCTCAAGTTGCATCAGGGGAGGTTTAGATTTGATATGAAAAATTTCTTCACTAAAAGGGTGTTCAGGTGTTGGAACAGACTATGCACAGAAGTGATGTCACTGTTCCTAGAAGTGTTTTAAAAATGTGTAGATATGGTGCTTAGAGACAGGATTTAGCCATGTGGATGATCACAGCTGTTGTGAAGAGGCTGGATTTGTGCCAGCATGCGGAGGACTAAAGAGTGTCCTTTTTTTAAGTCGGACATCTGTTGGCAGTTGGCTGGATCAGCTGGTGGTGTTTCTCCTTGAGTTAATAATAAGTGTAAATGTCTCCATAAGTTGGCCAGACCAACATGGCAGGAGTGAATATGTGGCTCAGAACAGAGTATGGAGGCTGAACAACCAGCAGGGGAGTTTCAGAGAGAACAACGATCTTGGGCTGGCTTCAATCCACATATTCCTTCCTAGTGACTGGGGACACCCAGCATTGTAATGATGAGTCAATAATAGGGACCAGGAATGGGAATCACATTGGTATTATGATCAAATTGTGATTCCCTACTGTTATATGTATTTTTCTCACCGTAACTTACATTTGTATTATGTTATCAAGCAAAAATTTATCATTCTTGCTAAATCAGGAATCCTGTGCAACAACAACTGCCTTTAAATAAATAAGTTTGATATTAAACATAATACTTCCTATGGGTACAATTTCTATAAGAACCTGGACAGAGTTTATTGGATTCAGGCAAATCTGAAGTGCCAGTCCTTCACTCCAGGAGTATTGCAATAAATTCAAATATCTCAAATAAAATAAAAAGTATGTGGTGACTGCTTACCATAATTGTCTCTGTATTTGATCACTTACCTAAAGACAGCTATTCTTAGACTCTCAGAAGGGAAAGGGATCCAATACTGTGGAACTCAAAAGAGGTGCCATGTACTGCAGCACGTATACTGAGACCCTGATTTGTAAACAACACTGGAATATTTTCAAATCAAAGTCATTCATCTTCCAACATTTCATCCAAAATATGGAAAATGGCAATTCTGAGAAATGACATTGCCAGTGTCTTCACCTAGCCTATTTGGCTGCAATCTGCCTGGAGCATCCAGATGATATCTGGTACTTCAGCAAATGGCAGGGATAAAAACGGGAGAGAAAACAATGAGAGGAGCACAGCTGAAGGTCAGCCCATACACACTTTTCCCTGGCACTGGCTGCTGGAGGAGAGAGTTCAGATGTTTCCATGAACAAACACAGGAAAAGCAGATGGCATAGACCTCAGGGCAGAGACCTCGCCTTACATTATAACATATAATTGCACAAACCCGCATGAAATATGTGCAAAAAGTAAACATTTCTCAAGACCTCTGCCATTTCTGATGATTATCTCTGTCCTTAGAGAGTACTGAGTTTTCACTGCTAAAAATGTTCAAAGCCTCCTTGAATGGATCTGACCCTCCTCTTTATTAGATGGCTTTTATACCAGTATTATTCAGTTCAGCATTGTGCTTCTACAGATTTCAATTATTTTTTCTGAGACCCCTCTGTGCTCGAGAGATTATAAGAAAGGACTACAAGCATGCAATTATAATGCTGGATGAATGAGACCTGTTTTGATATTTTGGTCCAAATGACCCTTCCTTGCCATCATTCCAGGGAATGAACTGCCTCTTAATGTTTGTTAAATGCCACTAACAGAGGACCCTGTCTGTAGCTTTATATAACAGAGTGTGAAAATGATTTAATATTTCAAAACTATCTGGAACTCATACTGTGGCTGACTTTCTCAAATCGATTTTTGAAAAAGTAATTCAAAGTTATGTGCTAAAACTCTATTATGCCACTTGCTCTGGAGTCTGCCATTGTTGACTGGTTCTGCCACGTGCCCGCGAATGATGACACATACCAGACCTCATCAGCAACACAATTTTCTGCACAATAAGGAGATTTAAAAAAAAACAAATTCAAAGATGAACAAGTATCAAAAGAGACAGGGCACGAGGAAGGCATTATTTAACCTTGAAAATAACAGCAACAGTGAAGATTTAGATGTCAGATAAGATGTTATCAAAGATGATCTGGATTCACGAAAGATATCTATGTCAGACTCAAACACAGTATGAAAGGCCAGAATTGTATTCACTTGTCCGTTTGGGCAAATAAGAGTGCATTTGCTGTAGTCTAATAATGTTAACATTACTGAAACAGGAACTCTGATACACATCTCTGCTTTTAAAAATGCAGATAGTTCATCTTATATACCTTTCCCTCAGAGGTATCAGAAGCATTTATTTGGCATCAGATTCTCCCTAGTTGCTACTATAATTATGTTTGCAAACAGTGAATCAATAGGAAATCATTGTCCTTTTTGAAAAGCATTTAATCAAGCCAAGATGTGAGACATTCACCATAAATGAGTTTTGTCCTACTGCAATAAATTTTATCTTGCTACATAGGCTGCAATCTTGCTCCGTATTTTACATTCATAGAGACAAAGTGAACAATTTTTTATTAATTGTGGTGGTAAAGACCCCAAGAGACCATGAGCCCTCTGAACATTTGGACAGATTGAAGAGACTTAGATGGGAAGACAAACATAAATCTATGAAGGTGAAGTCACATGTCCAACAGATGAAAACATATGATTAACTCTACATCAAAAGACGTGGAAGTGAACTGGAGGGCTGTCTTCAAGTATTTTTCCTCCCTTTTAATGTCAGATTGGATTTTTTTTTCCCATCCCACTTGCAAATAGAGAAATATGGGAATATGTGTACTAAGCCTTCAAAGTAGCTCAAAAGTACCTTGAAATATAGGAATTTAGGGAAAAAATCTTCTAAACAGCAAATTTTTGCCTTGATCTAAGACTGAAACCCTCACAAAATTATTAGATATGATAAAATGACATCACACTAGCTACAGTTATATAGGGCCTATAATCCTTTACAAGGATAGGTTGTAAGATAGAATAGCTTAAACTGTTTTAACAGATCTGTGACAACGTTATGTTATGACATAAAAGTTTCATTGCAACAAATTTGGAATGGCCCAATGAATTACGCTGGCCAGACCAAAATTCTTCCAGTAAAAAGCTTTATAATGCCACCCTGTAATTCGCTTAAGCTTCACATTTTATATAAAATCTGCTTTATAATATTTTTATTGAGTCTTTAAAAAATGTATTGGAAAAATAATTTGTATTTGTATGCCTATAAAATCCAGCTTACCTTGATATCCTGCATCTAACTATACTGTCCATGAGAAAAAAAAAAAAAAAAAAAAAAGATGTTTTAAAAATCCTGTAGAAAACATTTAAAACCATTTAGGCCAGAGTTCAGTCTATCTTTCTGGTGTAAATACAGAAGTCAACAGAAAGATGCTGGTGAGGAATGGGAAATGGAAAAGGATCAGTCCTTTCTAATATAAATCAAAATGTCACTACTGTTTTAAGGTTCAATATTTCATCATCTGCTAGGTTTCTAAATAAATGCTGCATAGCACTTGATGTGGCTGAAAAGCTGAAATTCCCAGCTCAGAAAGTGTATTTCTAACCCTGAAAATTCTCAAGAGATTGAACCTTAAAATTATCAGTAGAACAGGGCTGAATACTGCATTACTACAACTTTTAGCACTATAATTGCCAAGCTCTACTTTCAGCAGACCCACAAGTGAGAAGAGAAAAAGGGAGCAGGGGAAAGAAGTGGATAAAAAGGACTAAGAAAAAAGCCCCACAATTAACACCACCCCCATATTGAAAGGTCAGGAGATATGTTTTGAAAGTCTGAATTATTTCTTTGCACATATAAATGTGATGCATTTTAACAGGGGAGGTACAGTGGCAGAAAAAGGGGTAGAAATTGTGTAGGTTTCTAGGACTAGCATTAATTTTGTTGGGTTTTTTTAGTGTTCAGGTATTAAATTATGCAAAGTGATACATTATGGAGAGAGAACAAGTCTTATGAGAAGCAGCTCAGGGAACTGTGTTTGTTTAGCCTAGAGAAAAGGAGGCTGTGGGGGGACCTTATCTCTCTCTACAAGGATGTGAAAGGAGGCTGTAGCCAGGTGGGGACTGATTTCTTTTCCCCGAAAACAAGTGACATGACAAGAGGGAACTGCCTCAAATTGCACCAGGAAATGTTTAGATTGGATATTAGGAAAAATTTCTCAGTGGAAGAGGTCAAACACTAGAAGCCCAAGGAAGTGGTTAAATCATCATCCCTGGAGTATTTAAAAGATGTGTTGATGTGGTACCTGGGGACGTGGTTTAGTGGTGGGCTTGCCAGAGCTGAGTTAAGAGTTGGTGGTGATCTAAAAGGTCTTTTCCAGTATGATTCTGTGATTCAATGTTTTTATATTATAGCACAACACTGAGTTGAGAAAAAGAAGGTGCGAAAATATTTACAATTTTTTAATGCTCTTTTGACATTTTTTTTTCTAGCTAGAATTTTACAATTAGTTATAGATATCTATTAACTGACTTTTAGGGTAGGATCCCCTTTACATTCATTTATTTCAATGCTGGATTTCCTTCAGTTTTTCAGTTTTATTTTTAGTTTCTTTTTCTATGATCATGTGAGGAAAAATGTGGTTTGTGGAGGTCCAGAAATTCTCTTCGTCTGAAGACAAAGCCACTGCATTCTGTTATGAATGATTGAAATTACTTTGGTACAAAACAAATTTTTCCCTTGGATGCAACATTAGGTGTGTGTATTTGCATACATGCATGTGGAAATGATTTACAAAAGATGCCACTCACTCTGAAGTTTCTCTGTCCACACTGACCAGGCAGTTAGCCAGCAGTCACAAGAGATCAGTTCTTTTCGACAAAACCGGAAAAGAAACAGCTGCTCGATAGTCCTGAGAATTCAGGGGAATATATGCTTTGCCTAGTGTGCAACACATCTGTGATATTAACGGTACCAGAAGACACTGTATTTGCAAATTCCGATGACTGTTGCAAATGCCACACTATGGAAGGACTCCAAGTCCCAGTTGGTAACGTGCTTATGAATTCAGCAGCACAAGCAACTTAGCAAAATAAAAGCAGAATTAAAGAAAGGGGAAATGTGATCACAAAACCAAGCTAAATCTGTTTATTACTGACCAGAGGTGCATTAATTCAAATGAAAATGTATTGTATTACAGGCACTAAACAAAGACTATCAACATCCCGGAGGTTTTTCTGCATTAACAAACTAAACTGCAAAAAGCATGTACGAGTGGAGAATGCATCTGGTTTGTAGCTAGCTCTTAAATTAATAAATCAACTGTCACATAATTGTGACTTCTACCTGAACGACAGCTCCCATTAATTTTGTATTTGTTCCCAGTGCAGAGGTGAGGTCAAGGTATCTTTTGGCTGCATTCCTAAACTTAAACACCAGACAATCTCATCCTTCTGGTTAAAAGTAATCAATACTAGCAATTTATCATAATTTGCTTTGCAGTGCACACTTGTGCTGTTTAATCAAGTGTCTTGCCTGATTTGTTTGCTCACAGTTGCGTGAAAAACATTCACTGAGCATGCCCAATACATTTTTCTTTTCCACACAGCATCACTACAGCGCCTATTGCCCACAGATTCATGCTCCGAGTGAGCTGCAAGATGACTTATGCATCTTGGCAAAGACTAGAAATGAGACACTGCTGCTCTAAAGATCTCATGATAAATGAATCATTCTTGGCAACAGGTTCTCTGATGAAATAAAACCCACAACACAACAACAACGATCAATCAACACCAACAAAAAAGCCAACAAGAAAATAAACAAACAAGGAAACAAAACCCCCAACCCCCCCACATCACAGGAGTTTGATTAACGACTTCCTTTTATTAAATATAAATCAATATTCAATGAGATTTAATGCTAGAGTAGCCTAGTTGTCTTAAGTCAAAGTTATGATCTGTGACCTTTTGCAGTCAAAGTGCAAATGCACCATTTCTTGTTAGGAGATATTCAGTTAATTGTATATAAATTATATCTAGTATATAAACTCTTTAATCAGAAAAGCAGCTGGCTTAGCTCTTTAATGAAATCGCCAAAGGGCATGATATCGAACACAGGAATTTAACTATCTGTGTCCTAGCTCAGAGTCAGAGAGTCAGATGAGGCACAGCATGAGCTATTTCATCTAATTTCTCCTGATGAAGTTCTCTGAAAGTAGGTCTCTCTCGAGGACACCTCAGAGACAGTGGGATACTGTCCAGTTTGAAGTCTTGCTGGAGGATGGTAATTCTCTTGTATGTCCTTTGGGTCTGGGCTTCTTTGGTGTGGAAACTGAGGCATGGGGAAAAGGAGAAGGGTAAGATACTCTGGTATTACCCTGAAATGAGGTGTGGACAAAGGCAGGATGCACCCCTAGATCCAGGAACTAGTAGGATTAAGTTCTGTTAAAAGTATAACAAGGAAGGAAGACTTCTTGGGTGAAGCAGCTCTGTCCTAACTAACTGAACAGCCATCAGCTCCCAGGAGAATTGTTGTTATCCTTTAGCATGAAAGGCAAGCTTGCCTTACCTTTTGTTGTTAGTCTGCTAAATATGATTTGTTTGAAGTACTTTTTCATTCAAGTATCAGTAAGCATCTTTGCTTGTGTCCTACAGGAGTAGCCTAGAATCACTCAGAGAACACCTGAATAACAGAGGCTTTTTAGGGGAGTAGAAGCTATTTGTTTAGGGTGCCCATTCTTCAGGACATTGTGATGTGTCCTGGCCAGAAGTTTGCCCATGCACTGAGAGCTGTGCTACACGTCCAGAAATTGAAAGACGCTGCAGTGCTGGTGTATGGGATAAAAAAAACCATCCAGTAGTGTGAATCGGTTTCTTCAATACAGGGATGCCAGCACTGTTAGTCATGAAACTACAAAATACCCTGAAAAATGGGATTGTACCTCCATGAGCAGGGATCTCTGCTGTAACTGTAACTGAAATTGCAGGTGCAGTCCTCAAACACACTATGGAAGTGGGCCAAGAGAAGCAGGGAGCAAAAATGTTAGCAGGAACCCATCAAAATCCAGGTTTTCCTGTATTTTTACATAAAATTTTACATTTTTCCTATTTGCCAGTCCATCTTGTTCCTGTGTGCCACTCCATCAAACTAAGCTGTTTTTCTAGTGGGGTAGTGGGGTGATTTTTTTTAACTCTCTTGTAGATATTACAGGAAGGGAAAGTTTCATTTTCTTTTTATAGGTTTCATATTTTTGGGGAAAAAAAGAGTGAAAAAAAGATAAAATTTCAACAGATACCACTCAAGGTTATGCATTCCTTCTGTGATGACATTTTTCCAAGTTTCCCAGTGTTCCCTTGCTTTAGAGAAGGATGATTGTCTGTGGCACTGTGCCATCAATGTTTTCAATCTGAAAGCCATACAAAGTCAACACAGTTCCATTCTGGAAAAAAATATATGCTATATTTTAGCCTCTAAAACTAATTTACACAGACTACTAATGCTATAAATTAGGGCAGATGGTGTGGAAAGCATTTGTGAGCATCTGAGGAGATACAACTTCAGTAAAGAAATGTAAGATAGAAGATCATGATGAAATTTTGCTTTCATTAAACTATGTGTTTGTTTGTTAATTACCTGCTCTAAGTGCTACACTAAAATCAAAACAAAACATCACCTATACCCCTGCCTGGGAACTAGAAAATCACTGGCAAGACATCACACTCAAGTCTTCTTTCCATTACTTTGTTTGTCACTTAGACCTGAAACTACTGTAAATGATTCAACTTCTTTTGCCTACATCTAAAGATTTATTTTAGCCAAAAACCTTCCAAGAGTCTTATTCTAGGTTTTTATACCTGTAGCAAGCTTTATGAAATATACTTCTAATTCCAATATTTTAGGGAAATCCATGGTTTAAGTTCCTGAACAGGCCTTGTAGCAACCCACTGTTTTCCATCATGACTGTGTGATGTCCAGAAGTCCAGGGGTAATGTGAGGGTATTAAGTCATTCCTTGGAAACATTCTGGGATTACAAATTGGGTGAATTCATTTGAAAGCTCAGTACATCTAGAGAGGCTGGAGAGTTGAAGAGTCCCCTCAATAAAGCACATATTTTATATTGTATTAGAGCTTAAAAAATTCTGAAGTAGAGCAGTGAAAAGAAAGCTCAGCATTTCTCAGGAATCAATGAAAAAATACATAGGACAGTGTATTGGTTTGGCACGGCCTGGTTTAGGGTAGCAGGGGGGCCGCAAAGATGGCTCCTGTGAGAAGCTGCTGGGAGCTTCCCACCATGTCCGGCAGAGCCAGTGGCTGATGGCTCTGAAGATGGACATGCTGCTGGCCAGAACTGGGCCAGTGAGAGAGGCTGGTAAGGCCTCTGTGATGATATTTAAGAAGAAATTCAAAATAAAGTCACAAGATTTTGGATTCTACTCAGAGAAGAGGAGGAGGTGAGGACTTGAGAGGGAAAACAACACAGTGACACCATGGTAAATGAAGAAGGAGGGGGAGGAGGTGCTCCAGGTGCCGGAGCTGAGGTTCCTCTGCAGCAGTGCTGAGGTTCCTCTGCAGGCCGTGGTGAAGACCATGGTGAAGCAGGTTGTGCCCCTGCAGCCCATGGGGATCCATGGGGGATGCAGAGATCCACCCACAGCCCGTGGGGGAGGTGCCCACACCGGAGCGGGTGGATGCCTGGAGGAGGCTGTGATCCAGTGGAAGACCCGGTGGAGAGAGACGGCCCTGCTTCCAGGCTGGAGCAGCCTGTCCTTGGAGGACTGCACCCTGTGGGACGAGACCCACGGTGCAGCAGTTTTGGGAGGGCTGTGTGCCCGTGGGAGGGACTCACGCTGCAGCAGGTGCGGTTTGGCTGCTGCTCGTGAGAGTGGACCCATGCTGGGAAGTTCACAGAGAACTGTCTCCCGTGGGAGGGACCCCACGGCCTCACAGGGAAGGACTCTTCTCCTGGAACAGCGGAAGGAAATCCTGGTGATGGACTGACCAAAACCCCCCTGCCCTGCCTCCCTGTGTTGTCACTGGGAAGGAGGGAGGGGCTGGAGGGGGGAAGACATTCTAAGGGCTTATTTTACTCCTCATTATCCTCCTATGATTCTGTTACTGATAAATTCACTTCACAACTTAAGTTGAGCCTGTTTCACCCTTGAAGTGTTTCTCACGGTCCTTATCTCACTCATGAAGCCTTCATTAACCTTTTTTTACTTTTCCTTCCTCTGCCCAGCTGTGGCAGGGGTAGATGAGGGAGCAGGTCTTGTGGGTGCCTAGTGCTGGGCCAGTGTCAAACCACGACAGACAGGGTGATATAAGGATGATTTTACAGTTAGGCTTTTATTTCATTATTAGATTAGCTGAGAAAAACTGAGCTCTATGAAAAGCAGATAGCATCCATGATTTAGAGAAATAGACAATTGCATAAGGCAATATTAGAGATTGCTTGTTGGATTGTGGTCACAGCCACTGAAAAGTCCACAGCAGTGAGGAAATTAAGGCAGGGAACTGCAGGCAAGGAGTTTATTATTTTTTCCAGATCTGTGCATCTTTTCTGATAGCTGTAAAGAAGGGTTTTTTTCAGAAAACTTTGCAAAATCCTTCCATCCTTTCTATTTCAGTCATTCAGAGCTGAAGTGTAGAACCCAAGCCTCCAGAGAGCTGGAGATTCAATAAAACTCCTGTACAGACCCTGTGGTCATTTCAGGACATGAGAAATTTTTGGGCTGGGGGACAGCATCCCAGTTCATCCAGAAATAGCATCCCAAGTGACTCCCCAAAACAGGCTGCAGGTCAGCTAGAGATGGTTACTGGAACCTGCTGAGGTCTGGAGAATATAAAAGCTACTCTGTGGACTGAGGTCCAAACACAGCAATTTGGTCAGCCTCTATCCAGGAGGGCCCAATCTGTGGTAGACCTTCTATAGAAAAATTCTTCATAATTTAGTGCATTTTCTACCCTGTCAACTAAAACCTTCAGTGGAGACTGACTTCTGCTCTTGTACATCTTGAATGACAGCCAACCCTCTCATTTCTGCTAGTGATGCTGACTCACAGCAGCACAGCACCAAGCAGTTTGTACCAATAAACATGCAGCAATGGGCAAAGATTTCCAGGCAATACTAGCAAAGGAGATGTTTCTGTAAACAGCTTTTTTTCGGTCCTTTCCATTCTATGTCTCTTAGCTTAGACTAGAAATAGCAAATATGTTCACCATGAAAATAAAAAAGGGAAGCCTATATCATTTTAGTTTGAAACGCACACCTACAATTGAAAATGAAGATACAATCTGGAATTTTGGACTTTTTAAATCTGCACAAAAATGAAGATATAAAGCCGTTTTCCATTGTAGTTGATTTTCTCTTTATAGATATAGGACCTCTGTGAAGCCAAGTGAGAGTTTTTCCATTTCAGTGGGCTTTAGATTATATCCATAATACACAGAGGGAACATATGCCCTTTGTAAGAGAGGGATAAAAGCAGCATGCACAGAGCAAGATGACAGGGTATGACTGCAGGAATCTTCGTTCAAGAAAATGAATGATGCATGCTTTTCACTACTCTTTCATCATTCTTATAATCAGAACTGCAGATGATATGGAAAAGATGTTTTCTCTGAGGACAAAACAACACTAAACATAAAATCAGAAGACAATAGCTTTACAAAAAAGTTTTAAAGGGCCTATACTACACCCAAGAAGAGAGATATGTTCATTAATTTCTCCTTGTAGATATGTTTCTTCCTCTAGGTTTGAATACTCTATCAAAAGACTCAGAAACTGACACTCTGGTTACTACCAATCAGGAGAACATGAAATACAGTGGACTTCAGTAACAAATCTCACCAAAGATTTGTACTCATGTGTCTGAGCCAATAACCTGATGAACATTTATTGTATTATTATTTCCAGGTATTTCTCTCGATATCTCTTGAAGCCTGGAGAAATAAATTACACCATGCAGATTTCTGAGAACTTCAGTGCTTTGGAAGTGAAAATCATATTGAAAGAATGTATCATAGAAAATACAGGAAGATATTTGGAACCAAATGCAAAAGATTAGTTACTGGGTAGACAAAAGGAAATTTACTTCAGAAGCTATGCTACCAGTAGATTGACAAGCTCTACCTACTGCAATACAGATCCAAGCAGAGTAAAATAAATTTTCACTTTTGTTCTAATTATTCCTCAAGTTCATCAACTGAATATTTGCCCCATTCACTACAACCCTGGGAACTGTGCCCTTGAGCCAGTTCTTTCCACAGCACACAGTGAACTCATTCATGCTGCAGTGGGACAACTTGTCCAGAGGATGCTGTGAGTGTCAAAAGTCTCACCAAAATCCAGAAAAATTACAACCACTGTCGCTTGCTGACAAGTGGAATTCATGTTAACCTTAAGTCTGAAATAATGAACTTGATGAAAGAGAATGTATTAGTTTTTCTCTCCATCACCAGAATAGACCTGCTTGATTTTGAGACAGCTTGATGAGAGAGAGAAAAGGGAAAGGCCTCATTTGCCCAGGAAAGGCTTGCACAGCCATAAGTCAATATGCCCAAGACACGCTTTTGAGGACAGGCCAACCTGGTTTAGGGAAGAGCTGCCCCATTGAACCATGGCTAATATAGACCTGGGGTTTGGGGATACAGCTGCATTCCCACTTACAGTGATGCTTCTTCTGGGTACTGCAGTATGATGCTGCAAGATCTTCCTCCTCAGAAGGGAACACGGACATGAATCTGGTCCTTCTCCTGCAAAAAGATGCCATCCTTTTGGCACCAAGGATGAAATTCCCTTAGGACACGTTTGCATAAATGATCTTTGAAATAATTAAATATCATTTTATAGATCATTGTCTGTACCATGCCTTTAGGACACCTATTTGCAAAACAGATAATCTCTCATATACAGGAAATTATTTGTGTTAATTTTAAATAGCTTCTGCATCTGGTAACTGCATGTGTTTTCCAACTTATATTTTTCCCTTGAAAGTTCCTAACACTCCTTGTTAAACTTATTGAATACACTAATTTTTTCTTTAACTAAGAAGTTCCTACACTAAGTGTCAGATCCAAGATTCATTCTTACTTTTACCCCTCTTCTTAGTATTTGCATTCTAATAATAGACCTGGTGTTGACCTCAATTATCCTGATTGGATTTCTCTTTGAAGTCCAGGTCTTTTTGCTTTGTACTCTTAGGCAAGTACATAACCTAATATGTATTTCTATCTCCTCACATAGAAAGTTGTTTGCAGGCATGAACCTCAGATTTTCTGACTTTTGGCCATTTTTATTTTCTCTTTTAGTTATAGTCTTTCACTGCAAAATAAACACTGACATAACAAAAATTCAACACTTTGCATCAACTGCTTTCCTGAATGCTCTGGTAGATGTCGGCCCCACGCTTGAAAGTAGCTCTCAATGAATCTTTGGCAGCAGCTAAAACCTGCCAAAAGCCAAACTTATGTAATAAGTGAGAACTTCAGGGAGAAGTGGTAGGGTTTGCAATACGAACTGGGACTAGTGTAAAACAGGGGGTCTGAACTATTTCAGGATCAGCACTGAGCTGTGAAACTCACAGATATTTGCCAAGAAAAGATAATGGAAAACTGAAAGATAAACCCCAAGCCATCCTAAGCTAATACTAAGGCATATTCTTAAGGAGTAGAAATGGAGACAGCTACACTGTTTCTGATTTCCTCCTTGCCTACTAGGATATTTCCTGGAAGTTCTCTTAAAACTCAGTAAGGTAAATGTATTGGAAATAAGTGGTGAAAAAAGAAGTGCTCCTTATAGAATCATAAAATCATAGAATTGTTAAGGTTGAAAAAGACATGTAGGATCACCATTCCAATCATCAACATATAACTACCAGCATGTTCACCATTAAACAATGCCCCTGGGTGCCATATCCACACATTTTTTTAACCCTTCGAGGGATGGTGACTCCATCACTGCCCTGGGCAGTCTGTTCTAATGCTTTATAATAAAAAGCTTTTCCTAATAATATCCAATCTTAACCTCCCCTGCCACAGTTTGAGGCCATTTCCTGTTGTCCTATCACTTGTTACCTGGGAGAACAGACCAACCCCCACTTCACTACAGCCTAGAGAGAGTAGATAAGGTGTATGCCTTGTGTGTCAGCCTTGTAGAGAGTGATAAGGTGGCCCCTGAGCCTCCTTTTTTCCAGCCTAAACACCCCCAGCTCCTGCAGCTGGTCCTCATCAGACTTGTGCTCCAGACCCTTCCCCAGTTCCGTTGGTCCTCTCTGGACATGTTCCAGCATCTCAATGTCCTTCTTGTAGTGAGGGGCCCAGACCTGAACACAGAATTCGAGGTGCAGCCTCACCAGTGCCCACTACAAGGGGACAATCACTGCCCTGGTCCTGCTGGCCACACCATTGCTGATACAGGCCAGGATGCCACTGGCCTTCTTGGACAGCTGGGCACCCCCTGGCTGATGTTCAGCTGCTGTTGACCAGCATTCCCAGGTCCTTTTCTACTGGGCAGCTTTCCAGCCACTCTGCCCCCAGTCTTTAGTACTGCCTGGGGTTGTTTTGATCCAACAGCAGGACCAGGGCACTTCACCTTGTTGAACCTCATACGACTGGTTTTTGTCCGTCATTCCTTGTCTAACTCTTAGTGCAGTGTAGCTCATAATGATCAATTCTTCCAACTCAGCATGAAAAAAATTATAAGAATAGCTACAGGAGATCGACAAACTAATCAAGTATTTGCTACTGTGCAATGTATTTCATAACGAAATGTGACTTGTGCAATTGTAGTTTGTTCAGTGCCAGTCTTCTCTCTAGAATTATTCAGTTTGCTCTGTTTGAACAACCGGGTCTAGTGGGAGATGTTCCTGCCCATGGCAGGGGCTTTGTAACTAGGTGATCTTTAAGGTTCCTTCCAACCCAAACCATTCTATGAGTCTGTGAAAATGCAGAGTTCATGCATTTTTACCTCTGGGGGAAAAGTGCAGCTGAGAAAAAAGAGAAAAGAGAAAAGATTACTTACCTCTATTTTTATACCTCCCAAAAATGCCTGCAATGATGAAAAAGTTGAAAAAGGATCCCAATGCTTAGATTTTTTTTGTCTGCTATTAAACCAGTCAATACAGTTATATAAACTGACCTTTCAACGTATATGTTCCTCACAGCCTTTTATAGCATTTGCTGTGCCACTGCACAAAGGACATCGCTGAGGAGCAAAGGTATTTAGGGACTGGTAACATAAAAGGGAAAGAAGGTGGTGGGAAAGGTGGAGATACTGTAGTCAGTATGGAAAATTCAAATAGTCTGTGACATAATTCCACCTAAAATCTTCTTTTGTTAGTTCTGCTGCTTGTGTGCTTTTTGAAATTCTCACTAGTGTTGAAATGAGGATGTCACATCGGTCCTCACATAAAAAAATTAGGAAAGAAACAAAGAAACAAACCCCTGTAACTAAGATGAAACAGGGGAAATCAAGAGACTTGAGTTTTTATTTAGATTCTATCTCTGTCTGCTTTGGGGAAATTATGTACCTCCTTTTGAAGACACTGAACAACTTTGATAAAGAAACACCACCACATTATCCCACATCATTTTCCACTGGGGTATCTAGGAAATTGATAGGAATACACGCAAATGCTGTAGTATTGCATTTTTAAAGGACTGGTTGCATGTTTTGGCAGTTACTGTGCACTTTTTCAGAGCAAAGCTGCAAGTTATTCATCTGCTGATGTTTTTAAAGAAGTTTTGTGTTGTGGAGACTGCTCTGCAGGAAGCATGGTTTATCCTGCGGCTGCATGAATTCTGCTCTGCTGGATATACACTGGGATGGGAGGGGACCTGCAGTGCTTGTTGCAGCACAGACACATAAATGCTTCTCAATGATGTTGCTGTAGTAATGATTTCTATATGAAATTTAGGAAATATATGAGAGAAATTTGTAGTCAATGTGGAGAAAGCTCCTAGAAGAAAATGCTGATCCTGATAGGCTTCTGAGGTTGCTCTTAGGGAATCAGAAAATATATTTGTGAGACATAGTATCTTGGATGTTTAAGGTCACTAGCATGAATACTGTCCAAAGCAACTAATTGTTCAGGGAAGTGAAACAAATTTGCCATGACAGGCTAAAAGATAATAAGTTGTTTACTGAAATTTGGAAGTTTACATTGGGTGAATTGCCAGATGAATAAGAAATAAATCAGACAGGAATTATTATGGTATGATGGATGCCTCCTGTAGGGCATAAGCACCATCATCTGGAAAAGTGCTGTCTTCAGGGTTTATGAGAACTTGGGCAAAGCTATCTAAAGATAGGTTTTATGCCACAGTCAGCATGCCTAGCAGTCAGGCACATACAAAGCTTTATAACTGGAAGGCTTCTCAGTTTGTCCCCAGACACTGATGTGGTAGAAAATCCCTGGATAAATGTATTTGCGAGTGCAGCAACTTTTTATTCATTTTAATAACTTTTCCTGAAGTGCTACATTCCTGTAGCTGTTGCAGATAGCTTCTGGTCTGATTTTCTGTCAACCCATTTGATATCACTGGAATTTTATGCCATGTGTTGTGACTCTCATTGTCAGAAAGATTAAGCTCTGATAACTGATCACTGTGCCTATTCGAAAAAAAAAAAAAAAAAGACGGATAAGCCATTATCTACAACCTCTTTAACTGTCTGACCAGTAGGAGTCTACCATAAAACCTGAATTTTTTGGGTGTGTTCACAAGATGCTTCAGGAATTTCTGATTTTTAAACAAAACAAATTAAAAAATAAACAAAAGTTTATTTTCTGACACCTGACTCAGGGAGAGACAAGCAAGGGGAAATACTGTTCCTTCAGAATGTTCAGGATGATTCTCCTTCTGCCACTGATTGTCAGCCCTGTGACAGTGTTATGGTGTGACAACCTAGGCATTTCTGCAGTAAATTTCTGATTCTTATACATAATCATAGAATCATAGAACTGTTTAGGTTGGAAAAGGCTTCTAAGATCATGGGGTCCAGCTGCTAACCCACCACTAAACCATGTCCCAAGTGCCACATCTCATGTCTTTTAAATACCTCCAGGGAGGGTGAGTTCATCAGTCCCCTGGGCAGCCTGTTCCAGTGCTTGATAACCCTTTCCATGAAGATCGGAAACTTGGGGCTGTTTCCTTGTCCTATGAATACGGAGGCAAGGGATCATGAATAATTCTATGGATGTACTTGAAGATATAGGAAATATTCACAACATTGAATTTTCAAGGATGTAAGTTAGATATTTCACCTGCCTAATATTCCTACAATTTATAGTCAAGAGCAGATTCAGAGTCTTCCAGATTAGAATCCAAAATTTAACCCAGTGAATTGCTCTGATAAATCCCACCCCTCTTCACCAGTAAGATGTGGCTCACAAGCCAACTGAATTACCAGGCCAAGCTGGTCACAGAGAGGTAGCTGAATATGCCTTAATCACCAGTGGCAGACAACAGCCACAGCAGTGTTGGATAAAAACAGGCAGCTGTTCAAACCCCCCAACAAAAGCCAGGTCTTGGAGATATCCAGTAATGATGATACCACAGCTGAAGTCCTGTACCCTGCAGAGAAGATACACCTACTGGGGGTGATGAACAGTCTATAGACTATTTAAAGAAATGTCAGTTATTGTTTTGAAAAAATTGTACTGTCTGCTTTGCAGAAGCAAATTAAAAGCCAAAACCCAAAGGCAGTGACACCAGTAAAGAAATGCTTAAAGAGATTTTTGTGTAAAGATTTACAATGAAGATGAGACTTTATTGAAACAACAATGAACAAGTCAGCATCCAAAGAAGGTGTTTGTGAGAGAGAGAGAAAAACCTGTGGGATTCTTTTCAGTCTGTGAACACTCACGACGTTAACTAACCTTCTAAAGCTAGAATATTCTAATAGCCATATATCTTAAGGTCAGCATCATGATCTGACAGAATCACATACTCTTACAATAAACCTTGAGTCCATGATAAATTATTGCCTCCAGTCAATCTACGTACTGAAGATGTTATGAAAAAATAGGGGTGGAAAAAATAATACAGTATTTTGGGGATAATACGTCCATACATTTTATTGAGAATCTACTTTCTTCATTATTTTGGTTATAAGGATCCCTAGGTATGTGATTAATACCTCTAAGCAGAAATCTGGTTTTTAGAAAGGCATATGATTCACCACTGTACTTGAACTATTTCTTTTTTTAATTTGAGCTCAAATTTAATAGCTGAGAACACTCCAGGCCTTTCTGTATTTCAAATATCCTCTCACTTTCTTATAGCCTCATTATGAGAAAGTAAAAGGCATTTGCTAAACTGCTTTTTCTAAAATACCTAGAGAAAGCCTGAAGACGGCTTTCAGTGTAATGTCCCTGATATAAAACCCCACTCTTTATGAAGTTAAAAGTAGAGATAACAATATGGCTTGCCTTACAGTGTGACCTAACTTACTATTGTGGATTTGCACGAATGGTTTGGATACTTCTATATGTGCTTAGTTTTGCAACATTCGGAGTTACTGGCTGACAAGATCTATAGCTAAAACTAACATATCTACAATACCAAAGATAGAGGTGTTTTTCTGATTGACCTTGATTTATTGACATTCTGAGACATTCTGTATTTGGAGGTTTTCAGACAGACATCATTACTTTTAAAACCAATAGATATTTTTATAATATTTTGGATGACTCTGACCAGTGAGGCATCTACAGACACTTCCTAACAGTGGAGAGCTGGAAAGGCCATAAAGATGAGGGTGAGATGAGGTTAAAAAAAAAATTCCTTTCTGGAAAAAGCATGTTTTTGACGAGAAAGGCTTAATTTAATATGCCAGTTTTGATATCACGGTAATAAAAGGAAAAAAATCAAATTAAATATTTCATTAATGCAGGTTCTTTTATATTGTTTGAACATATCCATCAATACTCACTTCCTCTTACTGTTCCCTGAGCTACAAGAAACTTGCCCTGCTTTGTCAGGTCTTGTTTCTGCCTTTAGCCACATCTCCATGGATATGTCTGCATTAGCTTTTGTGAGAAGGCAGAGACTGGTTCAGGCTTTTGACTGAGGGACCAAGAGGTGTGAAGTCAATGCAAAACTATAAATTATGCATCCATTCTGAGTAATAGCACAATGTCTTTTATTTGTGCTTAGGGGAGTCTGCAAAGCCAGAACTACAACCTGGTGCTCAAAATATCCAATTCATAGATTTTGCAGTACTTAATTGGATCCTGTTTTCTGCGTTCCTGGGGAGGAGGGTTATAAAGGCTATAGTTGATGCAGAGGCCCTTGATTTTTACTGCAAGATCCTTTTATAATTTTTGTTTTCAGAGTGGAACTCTTCATACAGTCACTAAACATGCATTAGCTCATGGTTTTCAAACCCGTTGGCTTAGATTATGACAGTGAACAACATTCATTACAGTTCACAGAGGAGTTTCACATAAAGGCGTTCAGACAGATTTATTCTTCACTCATTCAAACTTGAAATAAACCATATCAAGCACACAGAAAGCAGTATATTGTGTCTTCATGGCTAAAGGTCACTGGTTCACCTCCGTTAAAATATCTGAAGCAATCCTAACAAAGTTGTCATATTTTCAAGCCATATTTACTGGACCTAATCTTCTTTGAACCATGTCACTACTGTTGAAATAAACAAGGGCATGGTTGTCAAGGACCTTTAATTTTCACTGACAGCTGTCAGAGAGTCTTTCTTAGACACCAGTCATATTTTAGATAAGAAAATAGAGTTTCAGGCTTCATGCTGGCCGCCAAACATGAGCAGTTGTGATTGCATACATTCTCATTTCCTGAGTTTAATTTAAAAACACAAATGGTAAATTGGATTTTATGGTTCAAATAAAATAGAAACAGATAACAATTATGTCCACTTTATTTACTGCTTTTATCAATTGGTATTTATTTTATAAAGTAGCTGACACATTGTTCTAGCTCAAAGCAGTGAGATTGGACATTTTTATACCCTGAATCTCCTATGCACATTTAAGAGGGAACAATGGACTACATAAAATCAAAGCCAAGGCTGTTGAACAGCAGTTGGGTTGGTAGGACCTTCCCAAGGCAATGATTAATGGTGCCTGGAAATAAAGAGACAGATGACCATTAACTTTGAAAGAGTTTGCTTTGTGATTCTAGAAATGTTTTCATGAACCACAGGGAAGATGCACGATGCAGGGTTTTGCTACAGGCTCAAAGACTGGTGCACAAAACTAGGGAAAGTATAATGCTTTCAATAATGTTTCTCTTCAGCTTGTTCATGTTCTAAACTTAATAAGGGAAATATAGAAGTGGAGCCATCTGCAAATAAGAATTGGAAAAAATAAAAGGAAAAATCAAATGAGTTAATACAAAGCAGACTTTTGAGATTTATGAAGTTGAAATTGTTATGCTCATCCCTCATCTTCTGCCTCTTGCAATTCATATTTCTGCCTTGCAGTCTACTGTATCATTCCAAGATTTGCAAAGGAATGACTAGTCTCTGAAGGAGTCCACAGATGCATCACAGAGGCAAATACTGAGGAAATGCTGAAGGAAGACCAGTGGAAGAGACCTGAAGGAAGATTGAACACTGTTTCTTTCTACAGCTCAGAGTTAATTGGTCTGGGAGAAGAGAAGGCAGATTTATCCACAGACTCAGTGTTTCTCAGAGCACGTTTTGGAAAAAAATTATCTTGGCACCTTCTTGGCTACAGCTTCCAAGACTTTACACTGGAGTGGGCATATCTTCACATCTACATTCATCCCACAGCTCAATTCTGCCCTTTGCATTTGAAAGAAAAAGTACCTCTGAGCCTAAAAGGGACCTGTGGAAACCCAGGTCCCAGAAGAATCACTCAGAAGACACAATGCCAAGACTAGAATAAAAAGAGGTAGAGCTCCTGACAGACATGCCTTATATATAATTTCTAAGTCATGCTACTGGTGGATCAAGATGAGAATTTGCAGAATATGCAACAGAAAAAAATACATATATTTGAAATGTAAGTTATAAATCCATCTTTAAAAGCAAAATTATTCTTTAACATGAAAGAAATAGAGTAAAATAAAAACTTCTAAATGAAAATATAGAGGATATGTATTTTAGCTGCAACATTGACTAAAACTACAATAAGAAAATTAAAGTTTAAGTAGTGCCTATTTTCCCAGAATCTCTAAGAACATTGTTATACTTACTGTAAAAAAGAAAGAAAAAGATACTGAAGAAGAACTGTTCTTCTTTTCTTTTTTAATCAGGAATATAGTTTTATATATAAAAAACACTGTCTTCATTCTGAAATTTGTTTTGGTTTGGTTTGGTTTGGTTTTTTTTCTGAGAACGTAGTGCATAATGCGTTGGGTTAGACACATAAGCCTTTTGGGAAGAATTTCTTGTTCATCTATGATTGGTTTGTTGTTTGTTTTTTTCTGAAAATTTATTTTACCAGGCCAAGTTTCCTAATAAAGAGCAAAGTAAGTGTTGATACCATGTTGTCACAATTCACTTTAGTATACTCCATTTTTGCTGTGCACAATGAGGAATGGATTTGCCTACAGAACTGATTTGTTCCCTTTGGACAAAGCTGAACTTCCCCTCTTTATTTTCCCAGTCTTCATTCTGTAGGTGTCATCATTCTGTAGGTGACACTGAAATTCAGTCGTTAAGTTCACATACGTACTCAGACACCCAAATCCTATAGTACAGTTAACAAAGTTAAATCTATTAATGATGACAACCTCTTTGCCACCTAGATTAGCTCATGACCAGGCGAAGACTCTACTAACTCAAAGTTCTCATTTGCTTATCTTTTTGAGGCTTTGTGTTTTGTTTACTTTCTTCACTAGGATAACCTGATCTATCATCAGGTTTTGATCCCATCTGATTCACATACAGACACAAGTTGGAAGAACGAATGATGCCCTTTTTCTCCTAAATTGTTATATTTTTAGTAGCTTTACTATTATTAGAGGGTAAGCATAGTGCTTCGTAACTAGATCACATTTTCAGTTCTTACTGCAATTTTATTGGAACAATTTGGAGTAGAATCTCTCAGAAGGAGCAAAAAAGACCCTTAAAGGATATATTTTTAAGAATTGCCCTATAAATTTTAAATTATAATTCTTAGAATATTACATGTTATATTCAATGACAGACTGACTGGCTATGTCCATATATATACATGACGATACAGGTTTTTGTACTCAAAAACGTTAGGCGTTTTTCAGATTAATGAGGTCAAAGTATATTCTGCATATACCTCAAGCTGCTTTGACATTGTTATTTTCTGGGTAGTTAGGCTGAAAATAATGTAACAAACCTCCTATTTCCTCTATTTTTGCATATTTCAGAACAACTGGCAAGCAAGAACATGTTTTATTATTTTGCAACAATCATGTTGAATTAATACTGCGTTACGTAGCACTCAATATAACGCTCTGAGGCATTAAAAAGTCAGGAGTGCTCTTTAAGTCTTCACAGAACTTTAGGAGCTGGTGATGAGTAAGTCAGCAAAGGAAAAGTATATTGGTATGAACTACCATAGCCAGGAGCTGTTTGGTATGCATTAAGCTATAAAGGTGTATGAATCTCAACAGATTCCCAGCAGATCTCCTTCTTTGCAACATAGGCAGCCACTGTAACTACACTACTGGAAAGTGCAAGAGGTAGATTATTATACCTTTATGATAATGTATCATATGATTCCTTGAAGTGGCCACCTGAAAACAGAGGCTAGACAAGAATAAGGGAATAAAAGTAGGTATTTATTTGAAGGGCCTTCAAAGGTACACCCTGGGCAGTCAAAGGCTACAACCAAGATGGACCCTGGGTCACAGGTTCTTCACAGTTTTATAAATTTGGTCCATTTGCATATCAGGGTTAGTTGTCCAATCATAATTTCAGTTAATGATGTAATTACCCCAAGTTTGCCCCTCCTCTCAAGGCTTTAGTTTACACATTTTGGGGCCTGGGACAATCAAGGTGTCCTTGAAGAGCAAACCTAGAGAGGGTTTGTTATGTCTAACCAGCATGAGAGAACAGTAGCTAACAGGCCACATGAAACTTCAGAGTTACACACTAGGCAGCACAGGATTTGAAAAATGTAAAAGTTAAAACCTAAGATGTCGTATGTACCGTTTCAATCACGCTGAGCTTCAGTACACTTTTTAAAATCGCTGTATAACCATCCCTGGTTTTAAAAGCTGACGCAACTGAATAGACTCAGGATTCTCCTTTTGGAAGGTAACAGCATGCCTGTAGAGTTCTTAAGCAGTGGTCATAGCTTCCAATTCAGTATGCCAAGAATCTCCATTTTCCTCCTTTCACTTATTTTCTGGCAGCTGCAACCCTAAATCACTATATTCCCCATGCCCAGCCAAAGCAAGCCTTAAACTCTGATTTAAGATACATTTCAGCTAGATGAAAGAAAAATTAGAGTGATCATCAGATTTATGTTGATAGGAGTCAAATTACAAACATTAAAAAGTGTTAAGTGAGATAACTTGCCAAGAAATTCAGCTTCCAAGTCTGTTTCCAACCCCCTCCTGGTAGAATTCTTTGCATATCTTTTGTTATTAGTTCTCCTTAAAAAAACTTGAAAATATTGTTCAGAATTAACATTTTCATGTATTTGTATGACTGTATTATCTGCATTTATATCATGTTGTGTGGGGGGTGTTTTACTATTATTATTATTATTATTATTATTATTATTATTACTATTATTATCCAGAAAAATCTTCTTTCTAGTTATTACCAGAGCCCCATAGCAAAAAGGCAGCTAATACTGGATTTTCATTTTTCAAGGCTCTGTGAAGGCAGATAATTGCAGGCAGGTTCAATCTTTATTGTCTCATGGGCTCCACCAACGGGAAGCTCTGTCCTGTTGAAATGGCCTGTGCTGCATCGATGCCAACATCAGGTTTCTGCAGAGCAAAGTTACCCCATGTACTTCAGTGCTTGGATCTGAGCTTTTGACTTCATACTAAAGGTTAGTAGCCTAACTGAAATGATTTAAATTTTTTCTAATATGTAATTCTGTTCAAAATACTCAGAACAATGAGAAGGCACTCTTGCATTGGCTTCGCTGATGTTTTGTAGCATGGTGCTGAAGGTGTGGGTCATTACCTTTTCATGCTAGGAAAAGATATTGTATGTTTCACTATCCATGTCCTTCTGGGATAGAGCTGGAGGACTCCTGTGTGAAGGGAGCCAAACATAGTGCAGTCCTCATCCAGACTGTTTAGCTGGAGAGGCTCTTTGAACAAATGTCTGAGCATGTCTGTCTTCGTGGAGTGAACAGGCTGGCTTACTCCAGAGGCGACCCTGGCAGCCAAACAGAAGCAGCTTACTATGTGGATAATCAGAGGACAAGGGCTCTGCAACAAGGCTGCAAGGGAAAGCAGCAACTCTTCTATTAAGAACCAGCAGCCAAATGAATTTGTTGTAGAAATGTAAGCAACAGTAACTCAGATCCTCGATCCTGAGCTTTACTAATTACAGAAGAGTTTAAACCAAGTAACAAGAAAGTGTTTTAGAGTTTTCCGCTGATTTAGCAGGGTCTAAGTCAGGTCTAATTGTGCACCGAAAACCTAATTTTACCATCACACAATTTACTTAGTCAGTAAATAAGATTCACCAGGGTATAAAAGTACATGCAGAATATTATGTTTTGTAAAACAATGAAACCTAAGTAAAACATTACTTCCCCACAGAAATGTTTATAAATGTTTTATAAGAGAGACACAAATGTTTTCCTAACTCATTTTGCATATGGGCAATATGAGAAATAGTGATGCCATGCTATAAGAGCTATAGAGAAATTAATAAGTGTTACCTGTTCTACAATATGTTGTTGTTTTAAATAGCTAGCTTCTTGTGTGACTTAAAAGCCTGATCTAGTTTCTCTTTCATCACGGCATCAAAATTTGCTCTTTTATTTGCACAAACCTGACAGTTTGTTAACCTAGCAAGCAGATGAAATTTATTTGTTAATTTACCCTTTGACTCTTTACCTTACCCATTTAGCTACATTTTTATCAAGAATTTACCTTTATACTCACCCTGCCTTCACAAGAAAAACATTAACTATTTTTGGCTTGGAGGGTTCACTAGCTATAGAGGATCCTCCATCAGTGCAAATATACTTTTCACTCTAAATTTTTCTCATTCCCACAAAATGTACCTAGTGTTCTTCACCAGTAACCCAAAGAATCAACAGATATTAATTCAGCATCTTGTATTATAGCCACTAATTATGTATTTGTATCCAAGACACCCCTGCATGTCATTAATAATATCAGAATGAGCTTGGCAGCTTGCAAATGAACAAAGAATAGTGCTCAAAAGGTTAGTAGAAACTTCAGGGAACAGGTGATACTAGAACAGGTCAAATACAAAAGCCTTAGAGCCCTATTTACCTGGAGATTGTGCACCTTTATTTTTTTCAATGAGCTGTGTTCATTTCAGACTATTGATATTGATGATATCAACGATACATGTGTTTCTATGATTCTATGATATGCACTGTGCTAATGACACACATCAAAGATCTTTAAAATAATTACATAATTAGAAATATAATAATTCTATCTAAATATGTACACTAATAAAATTTTGTGGACTGACTCAAGGAATACTACAAGATAGTTCTTATAAAAATGTTCCTGACCACACACAACTAGAAAGAGAAGAGAGTGGATCAAGAGCATACGTTTCCACTTTCAGAATTAGTTTAATCTTTGTTTTTTGAAATCAGGTGCATCTTTCAAGAGAAATTGACTGTTCTTGTTTTGAAAGACATCTGAGAAATCTAGACTAGTCTAAGCTAGACTAGACAAAGACACCACAGTAAAATCTCAGAGTGCTCATTAGTTATACAGTGTTTAAGGTCAGAAAGGATTTCAGAAATCATTTTCACATGCCAGCAGAGGACAATTTGTAGAGGCATCTCTGTATTGAGACAAGCATCCAAACTGTCAGTAATGTATTTTCCAATAGCGGGCATGGATGTAAAGACATGAAGGGATGCAGATTTCCAAAGGAAGACAACTGCATTACTGTAGCAGCCACCATTAATTACTATTTTAATGTAACAATAAAAATCTAAATCTGATCAGTGATGTGTCTGTGATTCAGCTATAAATAGCTGATGATAATTATTTTAGTTAACATATTTAGGTGAGCCATCAGCTATGAATTATCTGACTGACAAATATAAACAATTGTATGCAATTGTGAATGGATTAAAAGTTTAAGGATCACAGAACTAAATGGAATTTAAATTTTACAGAATGATCAGCCTGTGGGTTTCAGATGAATATTCATGAGCAGTCCTATGTGCCTGGTTTTTGTCCAGCTTCATGCTGCCCAGATTTTTTACTCATTTCACTTTTATGCCATGTTTAATCTGCTGATGCAACAGTTCCTCTTGACTGACACCAGTAATGAGTATAAAAGGAATTAGTCCTTCCACCCACAATTAGTAAAGCAAAATAAGCACCAAGAGTAGTAAATAAAGTTTCTTAATATTTGCCATTAATTAATTTTCAAAACTCATTCGTTTTTACTTCGTTTTTTGCTGAACGAATGGCCAGCAGTCATTTGGCTCTAATTCCCCTCACGGAATTTGCAGACAATAAAGCCCGACAGGAACACAGGAAAGGAGCTACCTATCTGTAAAGTCTATTGGATTCTATTCTCTTTCCAGGTCTTTTCCAATTTTCAGAAAATTTCCAGGGCATTTTAAGATCGAATCACTTCATTTTCTTCATTGCCTGCTTTCCCTCCCTCTCCTCTCTATTTCTAACCAACCCCAAAAGGGATGTTCGTACTTTTACTTTTTAATTTATAGTAATAAAAAATGAAAATACTTATAGAAAAATTAAAACCAACCTTCCCCAACCTCCTCCCCCCAAAAAAAACCCCGAAAAACACCAAAGCAAAAATCAACTCCCCCAAATTTTTACTGCTTGTAGAAGAAATATAGCATGAATTCCATGTACCTCTGAGAGTATGTCAGAGAGAGATACATGCCAATTTTATAAAGGTCTGAGTTGAAAGGTTCAATTATTTATGCTCAACCTTCATCCAGAAATAAAAACAGAATGAACTAGGAGGGAAAAAAAAAAAAAAGAAAAAGGGGAGAAAAGAAAAATACATAATGCTGAAAAAATAACAGCTTTTGAATTCTGTATTCCTGAGAGTCTTTTAAGTAGAAAGACTGTCCTTAGACCTGCTGGCTCCGTAACAAAGTGAATTTGTTATGATTTCAGAAATATGTTTTGTTATAAAATACAGAAAGCCTTCCTGCCTCCTCCTCTCCCACTCCCCAAAGGAAGCTGGTAACTGTAGCTCTTTGTGTGATGCTTCAGCGATTTGCACAGCAATTTAATTCCTTCCTTGGTCTAGTGAAAAAATCCTTACATGCATTTTATTGAAGGATGAGGAAGGATGAAGGTGGAGGAAAAGGAGACTAAGAAAAATTTAAAGAAAGGTTGAAGAGAAAAGGGAAAAATAATTAGAATAACATTCTAGAAAAATAAAGTATAATTAAAAAAAAAAAAAAGACACTATGCCTAGAAATCCAGGGAGAGGAACAGTTTACTGTTCCTAACATTCAATAAAGACCCTTGGTGGAAAGCTAATCTAGGCCTCCTGCTATTTGTGCACCAACAGTAATTACTATTCTCCCTTCCCATTAGGCAAAACTGCCACCAAACCTGGAGGAGACCACATCCATTTGCTTGCATACAGTCCACATCCAGTTCTTAGAACCTTAGCAGATAATGGATTATATTGTCCAGGAACTGGTCTCTTCCAGTTCAGGATATTCTGTGGTTCTATGTCACTGGCTAATAAGCTCCGTGTTATGCGATTGAATCCTACACATGCAAAAATGTCCGAGCTTGAATCAGCCCAAACACCTGAAACACAACTGGAGCAGGATTAATATTACAAACACAAGAGAGGAACACAAAGTAATTTTGAGTTATGATTATGTCAATGCACAGTGGTCAGAGTCCATTAACATCAAAAATTTTGCAGGTTTCATGAGAAGTGATTTTAAGGAAATATTCCAAGAAAGACAACACAGTGATATTGCATATTTTTATTATTCATCTGCTTCTAGGAAAGGTCTGTCTTTTTTTGGCATTTGGGGAAAATAGCAAAACATATTATAAGCTGGTCTTTCTGCTAATGTAAATGTACAAGATTGTAAAAGGATAATCTAGGAAAATCAGTTTTTTTGCAACAAAATGACATTTAATAGGTATGAAATGACCTCTATAATCTACCAAGTGTGTCTGGCTTACTTACTTAATTTCCAATGCAATAAGATTAAAAATAATGCTTAGCTTATTAAAAAGAGGAATCAACTTTTGTGTGTGTGCTCAGAGCCCTCTGAGAGGTTAATTAGAAATAAGAAAGAATTAAAACTGCCTCTCTTTTTTTTTTCTTGTTTTAAAAGAATATCTTATTCTTTTCCCACCAGGAATTTCTAGCCATGCATGTCAGGTTAGTTTCTTTAAAGACTGCATCTGTGAATAACAAATCTAAAAGCACCAAAAACAATCTAAGGAAAAGAGAACAGCTCACAGCTTGGGTAAAATTATGAGCTGTCCTTGAGTTTACTAAATGCAGGGCAGATCTGAATTTACAGAAAAGTTAAAGATTGCTATAAGGTTAAATAATTTCTGATCTCAGTTTTACCACATAATACTTAAGAAATCTTTTTATTGTGAAAACTCTTCTACAGTTGAACTTATTGCAGGAAGGTTATTTAATCCTTCTATAGTTGGTCTCTCTAAAGAACAGTTGAAATCATGTATCTTGGTAAATAAAAAGGGGTGCAACTTTTAAAAGAAAACACATCCAAGCAAAAACCAGAAAGGCAGTCAAATCCTCTGGGTGTTGATACTGATGGCCTGTGGCTGTACTACTTTGAGTTATGATCTTAAGAGTCTCCTAGGACAAGCAAGGTCAGGCTTGAGTCAATACTTAAACAGGATACCTACAAAGTAAATCCAGGTGCTGCAACTCAAGGGGGCACGAATTCAGTAGCAAGAACTTTTCTTCTTTCTTGAGCATTTAATCACTGCTGCGGGCATGGTCACAGGGGTCATTCTAGTCCTGGAAGTGCTGCTTTCTGAACAGTTATAAAATTGCAGCCCTGACCACTTGAGGATATTAAGAAAATCATGTCACTTCCAATAGAGCAAAGGCATTAACCTCCCCAGCCTGTTCAAATTTCAATCAGATATTAAATATTTCAGTCTGTTTTCAACTTACTAAATATTGTCTTAACCTCTTTTCTAAGGCAGAGTTTTACTGTTGCTCTATTAAAAGAATGCACGCTTAGTAACAAATATACTATGGGCATTGTCTGGTTTAAAGGTTCTTTTAAGTTAAATACAAATTTATTTTGGTCAGAGGACTAAAGATAGATATCAGTAATGATATTTCAAATTTACAACAATTCTCGCAGCAGAATTCTCTTTGTTGTTTTACTATATTTATATTTTTCATCAGCTCTATATTACTATAGTACTCTCTTTGCATATAATCTGTCTCATTTTTTGATCTTCATTCTGTGCTATTTCCTGTGTCTAAAGACGTTTTGCATTCCTAGTACACTGGGGACTTTTATCATATCTGTCTTCAGAAATTATTTCATTTGTGAGAATCACCAGTGGCAATACTTTGAATGCTAAAGTCTTTTGTGACTGGTTTCCAAAAGGCCTAGAACATCTTTGTCAGATTTCCTTACACCAAGGCTGAGGCTTCCAAATGCTAAGCAACCTGCTTTCAGATTGCCTATTACACTAGCTAATTTAGGCACTAGAATTGCTGGGGTTTCCAAGTTCAAAGTAATAATGAGCAATTTGTCTATCTCCAGAAACAGGAAAACGAGGCTTGGTCCGAGCTCAAGGATCACATTCAGCTCACAAGTATGATGCTATGCAAAGTCAGGGAAACAATCAAGTCAGAAGTTACTGTTGGATGGTTATGGTTAAACAAGAGGAATCTTAGACTTACTACATGTTTTTATTACAATGAGGGACCATTATAGAGCTTAGATTTCTCTGTGGCTTCCTTAGAGTTTCTAACAAAATACTGGGTATAAAAGATGAAGAGGAAGGGACCACACTTCAGAGATGTTATGCACAAGTCCTTTCTTCTTTAAAACTCTCTTATTTTTTATGAAAGTCTCTTCTATAAACAGCATTCCCACACTCCCATTAATTTTTTGCTGCAGAAAGATAACTTTTCAGACTTGTAAGCTTTTTTTTTCTTTACCAAATGATTTTCACCTAATATTCTTGTAGAATCATTGGTTTATCTGTGACTTTTTCATATCAGAACATCATGTGAAAATGTTCCAAATGGCTCTTTATAATCAAGAAATACATCTACTGTTTCTGTTCTTTATATTAGACCTGTTGCTCTATCACAGAAAGGGTTCAGACATTTTTTAGAGTATTTGTTCTTGACAATTCCATACTGTTTGTCCTCTTCTTGTTTCTTGTTGTTGTGTTTTCTTCTTTTTTCTTTTATTTTTCTTTTTCTTCCTAAATGTTTTTTTTTTCCTGATGGCACTCCCTTTCTGGTGACTAATACAAAATTCTATCATTGGTTTACCAAAAGCTATGAAAAAATTCTGTCTTTATGGATGAGTTTTTGATATTTTTGGGATAGAAACATAATAAAGGAGTTTCTGTCATAGTGTGATTTGCAGTCCAACAAAATACTTTATAAATCAAGAAAATATATATTGGGATAGTAAAGGAATTGTCTACACTATAGAACCCTCTTTTCAAAAAAAGTGACTCAGAGCTGCATTTTGGGTCATTGTGCTTTGGCAGAACCACTCAGGAAATAGAATGATATTTGGATATATAAAAAGTAGCAAAATATAATCCCTCTGTTAATTGCAAAATACCTAATACTAATTTCCTCTCTAAATTTATCCATTTAACCAGGATTTGAACTATTCAATCTTTCACCTCTGCTGACTGTACATAAGATGTTCCAGTGTCTGGTTTTAGGGGTTATTTTTCTCTTTTTAAATGTGTCAAAATGGATTTGAAAAAAAGGCTCCATAGTAGGGAGCAGCGATAAAAAAGTACTATAACAGCTATTAGAAAACTGATGGATGCACTCTTCTCCCACCACTTAGCATTTTATCAGTGAAATTATACTTAAAAATTCCTTTAACCTAGTGTCTGTATGCATGGAGAAAAGGAGGACTAAACAGATATATGTGATAACCATTCTGGCTAAAAAAATTTTTAATCTATCAATTTTCCTATTACTTTCTGCTTTCCAGAATCCTTTGTACTGCCTTCATCACACTAATAAGTCTTGAACTTTGTTTCTTTCTTTTCTTTATTTCTTTCTTTTTTCTTTTCTTTCTTTCTTTCTTTCTTTCTTTCTTTCTTTCTTTCTTTCTTTCTTTCTTTCTTTCTTTCTTTCTTTCTTTCTTTCTTTCTTTCTTTCTTTCTTTCTTTCTTTCTTTCTTTCTTTCTTTCTTTCTTTCTTTCTTTCTTTCTTTCTTTCTTTCTTTCTTTCTTTCTTTCTTTCTTTCTTTCTTTCTTTCTTTCTTTCTTTCTTTCTTTCTTTCTTTCTTTCTTTCTTTCTTTCTTTCTTTCTTTCTTTCTTTCTTTCTTTCTTTCTTTCTTTCTTTCTTTCTTTCTTTCTTTCTTTCTTTCTTTCTTTCTTTCTTTCTTTCTTTCTTTCTTTCTTTCTTTCTTTCTTTCTTTCTTTCTTTCTTTCTTTCTTTCTTTCTTTCTTTCTTTCTTTCTTTCTTTCTTTCTTTCTTTCTTTCTTTCTTTCTTTCTTTCTTTCTTTCTTTCTTTCTTTCTTTCTTTCTTTCTTTCTTTCTTTCTTTCTTTCTTTCTTTCTTTCTTTCTTTCTTTCTTTCTTTCTTTCTTTCTTTCTTTCTTTCTTTCTTTCTTTCTTTCTTTCTTTCTTTCTTTCTTTCTTTCTTTCTTTCTTTCTTTCTTTCTTTCTTTCTTTCTTTCTTTCTTTCTTTCTTTCTTTCTTTCTCCTTAAATATTTAAAATACTCATAAGTGGGGGTTGATCTCTCTGACAGCTTTGGCAATTGGCTTGTGCTAGAGGCAACACATCCACATGCTCTTTGTGGCACTTCAAACTGATTTTGTCTGGTGTTTGGCTACTGTCTTTCTGTCATTCTGGCGTTCTATCTGGACCAAGCTGACTTACTACATGTCAGCTCTGGGGAAGTTTGTTGGCAGAAAGTGGAAAGGGGGTTGCTTTCCCTTGCTACCTGGAGAAGATACCAGCTGCTGTGCACAGACCGTACCTGACACATCATCTGTTCCAAAATTTTCCGGTACCATAACATTTAAGGCTCACCCAAATCCTGTCTGTAACATGAGTATCTTTGGCTCTAAGGACTAAAATTATTAAGTCTAAATTAAAGCTTTTGCTTGCTGTGTTTGATGAAGTTTTTGTGAAGATGTATTTTGATGAAGTTGCCAGAATAAACATCTGGGGAGGAAGCCTTCTACCCTATAACTCAGCAAAAGTGAGTTAAGAGTATTGTGCACAGCTACACAGCTGCTTTTCATCTTTTGGTTTGATGAGTAATCTGATTAAATTCTTTTTTTTTTTTATCTGGAAATACATAATCATAGAATCATTAAGTTTGGAAAATACTTTAAAGATCATGAATTCTGACCTTCAGCTGAATACCATGGCCAATAAACCACAGTACAAAATGCCACGTCTCCTCCTTTTTTGAACACTTCTAACATGGTGATTCCATCACTTCTGTGGGTAGCCTGTTCCAATGCTTGAACACCCTTTCAGTGAAGATAGTTTTCCTAATATCTAACCTGAACCTTCCCTGGTGCAACTTGAGGCCATTCCCCCTTCCTCTCACTAGTTTCCTGGGAGAAGAGGCAGTATGTCACCTGCCTAAAAATTCTGGACAACGGGTGCAGTCCAGTCCAACAGGAAGATGAAGAAATTTGTGGAAGCTTCCCTTGAGTCCCTCCCTGAGTACATGCAGTAAATCACAGAAACATACATTAGCAAAAAACTGCAAGCCCCACAATGCTATTCTTTACATAAGAAAAGTTAATACATGATAGTGTCAAGAGCCTTCATTCCTAATTTTATTCTGCAGCACTGAAAACATCTTTCACATTCTTTTTAATATAACTCAAATATGTTCATCCTTTGGCTACTCAAAAAAAAAAAATGGCATTTCTACAAAAATAGGAGTTTTGATTTCTGTGTGCTTTTTATCAACTGAATTAAACAGAGCCATAGTAATTTACACCACCCTAAGAATCTGGCTTCCCTGAAGCCAAATTTGACAGTCAGGTGTTATGGTCTTCTCATCACAGAATTGTGCAGGCTGGAAAAGAGCTCTGAATCTAACCATTAACCCAGTACTGTCATGTTCATCACTAAGACACATCGCCAAGTGTTGCATCCACATGCCTTTTGAATATTTCCAGGCACGGTGATTCCACCACTTGCCTGGGCTTCTTGGGCAGCATATTCCACACCACAGAGAAGGTCTGCCAACACAGAACCAACTATGAGAAGTATAGAGAAGAAATAAGGAGGAAGAGAGAGGCAGATGAAGGAAAGAGAGAGGAAGAGAAGAAGGGAGGAAAGGAACAGAACGGAGACTGCCTTTATTGATACCCCACAGAAAATGACTGAAATACATACTGAGGTGTCTAAAATGTCGAAATAGATTATGCTATACTAAAAAATCCAAAGACCTAGCAGAGGAAGTGTTAATGCTTCATGTATCCCCAGGTTTCTCTCTCTATAGAAAGTTTCAGTTTCCTACTTAATATTTCCAAAAATGGTGTGAGGTTTCACTTTTTTTTGGGCTAAAGTTTAACACTTTGGTTTTAGCCTGAATTTATAATAAAATAACAGTACAGGTACAAAGTTATACAATGCATTGTAGAGCAAAAGGGTGAGTGCAAATTATAGTATTTTATAATCAAATAAATGACACAGGGAACCCTCGTATTTTTTTACATGATATAAAAATAACCAAGTAAAAGTAAAAAGGCCTGTTAATGCTCTGATCCTAATAGAGTTCCATCTCTTATTTTTCACCTGTTTTATTTTCTTCTTTATCTTCCCTAACTCTTTTTTTTTTTTAAATCTGGGAACACATAATTTCTATTAAGACATATTGCTGGAAAATGTGTTGATTGCCTAAATCATGAAAAGGAAAGCATCAGGAAGCCAGGAAATTTAGATTTGTTTTTGGACCTGTTGTTTTTGCAGCCAAACTTCCATCTGGGACTAATGCTATTTTTTTGTCATTTGAAGCTGTGTTACACTGACATAATTTCAGAGACTGGAGGAGGAAGAAGCTGGCTTTATGTAGTCCTTGTTTCTGAAGCTACAAGATCATCATCTGCATTAGGAAGATTTTCAGTACATTAGTCAAGAACAAAACAAGGATGGCCAGTGTAAAGCAAACATGGCCCACAGGATGGATTCCTAAGAAATCATATATTAATTTCTCGGTGAATATCTTTATCCCTTTAAATTTGACTGGACATCCACATTTTGCTGGTGAAAGTTGACTGAGATAAATCTCATTCAAAATATTTATTTTCACTAAGCTAAAACCTCAGATATGAGTTATCCAGACATAGCACTGCTGAATTTAACTCATCTTCCTTTGTCTAAAATATCTGAAAATCTTTCAGAATTTTTAGTAGCAAACATTGAATTTTTCTGGATATAGTCCTGTTCCCTAAATATTAGACATCTCTAAACTATTAGTAGTAGTAGTAGTAGTAGTAGTAGGAATACTAGTAGTAGTATCTGAGAGATCAGAAAATTTCCAAACTAGATGAATAAACTAAATATATCCTGCTCTTTGCAAAGAAGAAAACCCAGATCCTGGTGCTCTTAATCCTAATGGGAAATGGACCATTATTCCAAGAGTTAAAGACATCAGCAGAAATACTTATGGAACAATACAGAGCTAAGTGGCAGAACAGGAAATCAGAATTTATATTTTTTTTTTATTTAAAGCAGAAAACTCAAAACTGATAACAGGTGATGACTGAACAACAAAAACTTCACAGAAAATCATGGAGTCAGAGCCAGCACCTCTCAGTTGTAATGCGCCAGTACAAAATCAATTTGTCCTGTTTGCAAGAGTTCACCCTCTCATGGTGTTTAGGAGCTTGCTGTGTTTCTCATCCACCAGGAACGCACAATGAGTTACAGGTAAGCTGCTTTGGGTCATCTCTTCTGCAGTGCCAAGGACCCTCAGTGCTGTTTTATAACGAGCCGAACCTGACTAGAATACAAATATGGTATTTTTCATGCTCTCCATGCAGTCTGGAAAACAACAACGTGGTCCCCAAGCAGATTGGCAGACAAATGGTGCCAGAACACTCTCTTGGCAATGTGTGTCTCTGTTAGGGCCCAAAATTCTTTGAGCAATTTCAGCTGTCAGATTGCAGCAGATGATCCAACCATTATCCTGCTCAGCCCCACAGGCCTGATTAGCACCTGCACTGTCACTCTTCTATCTGCAAGGAGGTAACAAACCTGTTCAACAGCTGCGTAGGTAAAAGTAGACCCTGTGGTGTATCTCAGCATCCTGCTATTTTAGAGAGCAGCATTTAGACAGTAGAGCACAAATCTAATGAACTGCTTAATGCTTCTGTCTTTGGCAGTGACTTTCTGGTGTCTACAAGAATTCCCATGGTGCTTCTTCCCCACAGGATTCAGTGACACAGGACATTAATTCTGAATTATTTCTGAATTCATTTGAAATGGAGTCACGTGACATGTACCTGACTTACGAGCAGTACCAGCCTAATTGACACACGCCATGTTATGATGATGTGGCATATACCTTCTGAAAAACAGATTAATGTCTGCTCATGGTGATACAATGAACTCTGTAGACAGAGGAACCCAGTTTCTTACAGCAAAACACTTTTGTAAGAAGCTAAGGAGTTTCATGGTTACAGCTATGCTGAAAATAAGAAACCCCACCGGAGAGCTGTCATTATGGCATCTTTTTTGGGTAGTGTTCCTATCTCTTCACTGGCTGAAGACAGAATTCAATTTATCATACTAAATTAGCTGCTTCAGAAAAATAATGAAATCTTGGCAAAGATTTTAATACAGTCCAAATAAATTATGACACTGTGGATAACCATCACAATTAACTATACTATAGCAGTTGGGTTGTATTGACTGGTTTGACTTTTTTCTTAATAAAATAGTTCATATATTTCTTACAGAACTCTACTCATTAAAATTATTTACTGACACATTGGCAAAAGAATTTACAAAATATGTTAAAGGTTTTTAATCTTTACAAAATATTGACAAAGGACCAAATAATTCACAAAAAAAAAGTTTTCTGGGAGAATAGAATTTTTTGTTTGATTCATGGGAAGAAAGAAAATACAGGAAGCAAAAAAAATTTGGGTTTGTTTGTTTGTTTGTTTGTTTGGGGTTTTTTGGGTGCAATTTCCTAACAATGATAACAATTATTTGATTTCTTTTGTGGTAATTTTAATATTGCTATTACACTAATTTCTGAAACAGATAATGTTCCTTACATGTCAGAGAGAATTATGCTTCATGCTTACTCTGGTGTTGATACTGAAAAGCTGCAAGCAGAAGGTTTTCCCAGCTTCTTGCAATATTCTCTGAGAATCTCTCCTTTCTCATGCAAGCTATGAAAACAGTAAGATGGTTCTTGTAAACAATATCTAAACACCTGGTGTTTATATCTGCTCTGTTTTGGAACATGGCAGAAATGTTTTGAAATAGATGTTGGAAGACTTCAGCCAATCACCCCAGGAGGTGGGTGATCACTGACCAATCACTTTATGGAACTAGAACATATAAACGGACTTGTACATAATTAAATAATTCCATTTTCTCACTGGATTTGTATGTACTGCATCTTTCTGTCCCTTGTACTAGAGCAACAGCTCTGGAAAACAGAAGTAGCCTAGGAAGTGTAAGTATTTTGTTTGCTTATATACTGCAGTCCTCTATAATTTAATATGGGATGTACCATCTTTGGACTCACACTAAGTAACACATAAAGGATTGATCAGAAACTGTGGATCCTATAAATGTTGAATTTAGAAAGAAATGATCTTATGGCTTTCAGGTGAATAAGACTGCTTTCACAAAGAGCTATCCTCTCACAGTGGAAATGTTTTTAAGAGAGGCAGCTATACTTTGCTCTCATCTGTGTTTTTTCTATACTGTAAAGACATGAGTCTCATTGTCTCTGTAAACTTGTAAGCTGATGTGACTCTATTACTCTCAAGTCTTTCCTAATCTACTCAATGCTACATCAAATTGTCCATGTTTATTTTATAGCATACTGGAAAACTATGCAAAGGTTTTTGTGTTGTAATTCTGACACGATACAGAATAGTTTCGGAAATAAAGTCTAAGGTTGTAGTGCACTAAGAAAATCTTGCTATTGGTCTTTCTCATAGTAGTAAACTTAAATTGGCAAAGAATACTAATAGAAGCTTGTATATAGCAAATTACATTTTTCCTATTACTTAGTAAATTGCACAGGGTGTCTGAAGCCAGCCGTAAGCAAAACACACTTTAATTGTCAATTTAAGTGGGATTACTGTGATATGGTTTCTATGACTCAATGTAGACCCTTCTAATAGGATTCATAGCTGCACAGACATGCTTTCTTATTTGAGATGAAATTGCCTGTAAACTGTCCTACTCCAAATAAAAGATTTTTATTTAAGTGACTTGGTTACTTGAACAATGGTGGAACAATTGGGAAGTCTAGAAAAGTTGTCTTCTAATGTGTGTTAGGATTTTCTTTACAAACAATCTCTATAGCAGTCACATGCAGTGTTTCAAATTGTGATTTTGTTCTTCACTGTCTCACGGTGATATATAGAAACTGCAGTCTTTGCCATATCTAGCAGATTTTTTATAAAGTTTATCATAAGATCTGTTGATACTGAAGAGATTATTCTGTGACACACTCAGGCTTTAAATCCAATCCTTTGTGATTAGCACAAAATTCAGTACCCCATTCATTTGAGTGTATAGGTTTTTGAGTAATTATGTATATTTTGAGTATACAATCACAGAATCATAGAGTACTTTCATTTGGAAAAGACCTCTAAGATCATCCAGTTGACCCATTAACCCAGCACTGCCAAGCCCACCACTAAATCATGGGTCCCTAAGTGCCATATCTACATGTCTTTTAAGTACATCCAGGTGTGGTTACTCAACCATTTCCCCAGGCAGCCCATTTCAGTGCTTGACAACCCTTTGCATGAAGAAATTTTTTCCTGATATCTCATCTAAACCTCCTCTGGTGCAACTTGAGGCCATTTCCTCTTGTCCTGTTACTTGGGAAAAAAAGACCAGTTCTGAAGTTCCTGAGCACCAGGGACCTCAAGGCAAAGCCTGTTGACACTATCTGATCTCAACAAGAGATTCAGCACCTTAAAGCTGCTTACTGGCTAGAAAGAATGAGAAAATAACAATGCACAAACTTTTCAAAGAGCCAGGAGAGTCAATAACATGACACTTCTCTGTAATAAAACTGTTTGAATATGAACAGTATTTTGAAGCTCAGACAACAATAATAGCAAAAATAACTACAAACAGTCAAAGCAATGAGCTACAGTGAAACACATCATGTGGTGCTTCTAAAACATACATCACACATTTTTCTTCAATACACAATAGATCCACAGCACTAAATGAATGCAATCTCTTTCTCAGAAAGTCTTCTTGTGGTCTACTCCCTGCACACAGCTTTCTACAAACTTAGTAAAGATTTCTCTGAATTCATTTCACATGAGAATACAGACCTCAGGCATCTTGCTAACAGTTTTTAATTAGCCTCCTTGATCTTCTACATTCTAGATTCTATGTCTCAGTATGTCAAACAATAAAAGAAGATCTTCCGTTGAATAGACAAAGAGAGACAAGGTTCTTCAGAGTGGTTTTAGGGAACACTAATACAACTAAAAATCAGCTTCTTCAGAGTACAGATATTTGAAGTAATATGGTATAAACAGACTAAAAAACAGAGCTCTTCCAGCATGGACCATTAGAAGTCATCATATACAGTTCATTTACAGTGTGCTGGAAGAGAAAGGGAAACACACGGTTCTCTAAGGGCTTCCCATAAATTGCATAAATGTTTCAGACTAGGTTTTTGTGGTTTCTTTTCTTTTCTTCATCCTAAACTGACTGGAATTATTTTATTATTTTTAAAAACTTAACATGGAGTCTGAGATCACAAAAGACCTGAGGAAGAGGAAGAGAATAGGAGCTCTATTAATACTCCAGATGTGTGTTGGTCAGCTTTTAGAAATCAAGCCAGATTACCAGTCTTGGAGAAACTGGGCATCAAAGACAACTAAGTAAAAGATCACATGCACATTCAGCAGAGATTTGAATGACTCTTTGCATCAGATTTAGCTGTTAGAGAATCCCAAAGCTCTCTACCTGACCCAAGTTTATCAAACTCCACACATTTTTCTCGGGTTTGGGATCTGCCATGAGGAATTGCCTAGTTTCAGGCAAGGTGGCAGTGTAGATAGAGACCATATAATGCTCTGTTACTTCAGCCATACCTCCTGACCAGCTTGTTACTATATTTGGAATTGAAACTCAGAGAGATCTTTTCATGAAGCAGGTTATACTGGATTTCCTACAGTTACCACTATCAGCCGTAATAATTTCAAGCTGTACAGTCGCTAGTGACTGGGGTCACTGACGTATTATTATTTAAAGGATTGAGTTTATAGCATTAAAATACACAGAGCAATAAAATTGCTTTTGAGGTTGATTAAATACCTCAGCAGAATAGATGTTCATTCCCTTGAAAATTGGTACAAAGAGAGCAAGACTAGATGAAAGGAAACAAAGGATTTAATCAACCATATTTCAGGATAGGAGCTAATTTCCTACACAGACAAATCCCTTTCATATTATCTGGATATTCTCTTTGTGTAGAAAATTTTCATATCATTCACATAATCATTTTTATCTGTGAACAGTCACTGCAATAAAGAAGCAGTGATAAAGTAAAATTCTGAATTTTGAGGGTTCTTTCCTTTCTTTCTTTCTTTCTTTCTTTCTTTCTTTCTTTCTTTCTTTCTTTCTTTCTTTCTTTCTTTCTTTCTTTCTTTCTTTCTTTCCTTTCTTTCTTTCTTGCAAGTGCTCCTTCTTTCTTTCCTTCCTTCCTTCCTTCCTTCCTTCCTTCCTTCCTTTCTTTCTTTCTTTCTTTCTTTCTTTCCTTCCTTCTTTCTTTCATGTCCATATGCTTTAACTTAGCAGTTCTAAAGAAATTTATTAAGAAATTGTTGCATTTTGAAGAATGTTAAAATCAGCTTAAGGATATTTGTTCTAAGGAGATAAAAGAACCTTAGAAGAACAAAAAAATCTTTCAAAATCTAACATTTTGGGGAAAAATTTACCTCTAAACTCAGAAACATCATACCTTTTAGAATGGCTGGAATTGAGTAAACAGGTTGAATGGGGAGGCACTTGTGCTTCTGCCTACGCTTAACGCTGACAGATGTTTTGAACAGATGAGGAGGGGAAAAGAAGATGCAAAACTTAATTGTTCAGCCAAAGAAATGTAGAATTTAGAAAGAGTGAGTTGAACTCTCAGTTTTCTTAGAATCTCTCACATGTTATCACTGGATGTAATCCTGCTGTAAATCAAACTGGTAGAGTGATGTCATCTCCAGCTTGTGGTTTCCTAGGAAGCTGTGCCCCAAAATGGCTGAAAGTACAGTAGTACCTGCCACTTTGTAACTACATTTGTAATTACACTTGCAAAACTGACCTTTGGTACTGGGTATTGACTTTGAATATAGCACACAAAATGCGGAGTGTGCAGCACATCACACAGAAGCAAAGCATGGAGTATCTCACACATGCTCCACTGGTTCTCAATTAAAAAGATTCAAACCCAATTCAGTGTGTCTATTTTAATCTCCAAGGCTGAGGTACCAAGAATTCACTCCTTCTATTGTGAACCATCTAGACAGATGGAAGACAGGGCACAACTGTGAATCAGAAATGGCTTCGTGGTGGAATACAGACTGTGCAACTCCTTATCACAGGAAAACAGAGTCAGCCTTGACCTGGCAGTCTTTGGAGCAGAACAGTCCTCCTCCTCCACTTGAACAAATTATGCCACAATAATGAAGACTAGCTGTGTGACAAGTGAAGGGACATAATTGAGAGTGAGAGGAAAAGCAACTGGAAAAGAATGACTGAATTGAATAAAAGCACAATATGATTCCTTTCTGGCAGAGTCTGGACAGTTCTTCATTTTGTTTTGGTGGTTTAGTAACGTGGTGATGAAGGAGACCTTAAAGAAACCAAGGTTATCTGAACAACATAATTCACAGCCAGGGAAAAAATATCTCAGATGAGCAAGGATTTTTTCTTTCTTATTCTTCAAATGTAAGAGATTTTCAGTGCTTCAGTGATTCTACGGAATTTTTTGCACTGGAGATTACAAAATTTTGTATTCCTATTATGTAACAAAATTGCACAGGGTAGGTTTATGATTGCCCAAATAAATACATAAAAATATCTTGCTGTGAATCTTAAGATATTATTGAAACAAAGCAGAAAACAATAGTAATATATTGAATATAATCATACTTCTAAATTATATCTTGAATTATTGATGCATTATTGACCCAAATACAGTATCTCTAACAACCCATTCCTAGCATCTACACTTACAATTTTATACACCCATACCAATGTATTAACAGAAGGGTAGATGAAACTATAAATTCAATCTTTTATCAATCCATGCTTTATTAAAATCCATGAGATCATTTTACCATGTACGAGCTTAAACCTAAGTTATTCAGCATTAGTTTCGCCAAGTTACAGCACATCGCAGAGTTTATTAGGCCATCCTCAACTTTAAAAAAATTGATTTTTGAAAATCTATCTGAATTAAGAAAAATAATTTGGTTTAGTTTTGACTACAAGAGCAATAAGATTAGTGAAACGAACACAGCATTAACCAACTGTGACGATCAGGTTTTCTAGAATTAAAAATGCTAAAATGAATAAGAAATATACCTCTTTTTTGCTTTGTTTTGCTATGCTACCAAAGAACTAAATTTTGTTTACTTTTATTGGCATATAAAAAAACCAGAATCAAAACAACTGCTTCATTAACATCTCCTGATCAGATCCTGATCCAAGCTTGCAGGGTTTCCAATTGGGATAAACAAGAAAATCAACCATTTGCTAAGGGGAAAAAAACCCAACCTTGTAACATTCAGGTGTTAAAACGTGCTTTTTTGATTTATAAATTAACAAGATGAGTCTGAAGTCAGTGAAGAATAATAAATATGATCTCACAATAAAGTACTGTGCAAATAACTTGCAGACACCAAAGCACTCCAATTAATATACAGATCTGAAGATGTTTCTGAAGCATGTGCTTTCATATTTCTGCAAATCTCCTTTATTTTTGTATATACATACATACATACATACATACATATATATATATGTATAGCTTAATATGCTTACCTGGTTTTGAAAACTTTTATTGTAGTATTGTTTTATATACCTGGTGTTATGCTAATTCAATATGTTAACACTCTAGGAAAGTTAATATTCTGCATTATAATTTGGATAGCAATAGTGAATCTGTGTGAGTGGCCTTTTGGCCACTCCACAAGAGCCTGATCAGTTTTATTTCTCATACCCTGGTGGGCTTGAAGTGAAATGGGTGAGACTCAGGACAATTCAGCCAGAAGTTGCTGGGTTTTTGAGGTCCACAGTCATGACACAGTGTATTAGAGCCTGAGCAAAGATTATGGGGATTGTCCGGCCTTTCAGAAAAGCCACAATTTCTTGTGGCTAATACCAAAATAAGGTGAAACATCAAACTTGTATGACAATTTTCAACTTTTTGGTCTACTTGATGAAAAATGGACTAAAGTATATTTCCAAAGACAAAATGGCTTACAGAAAGAAATTTGCCTTCCTAGCCACTGAATCCAAATAGTTTACTGCCTGTGTCCCCTGCACTAAACTATACACTGGCGTTCTAGTCACCGGGGGAGGCAGACAAAGTACACAGGTTAAATTTTTCTATACAAATAGCAAAACCTATCATAGTTCCAAAGCTCATCTTCCGTATATGCTGTGTTGTTAGGCACAAGCCTAAATCCCTGTTTCTCCTCTAGCTGTAGATTTTCCTCTTGGATCTATTATCCATAGTGTCAGAAAATGCATCCCTCATCTCAAAAAGCATAAGACAGAAAAGCTGACTAACGTAACATAAATCTCTGTAAAATACTTCAGTCATGTAAGTGCATGCACAAACACACACAGAGGGATTGACCGAACTGTGTGTAATACATTGCTTCAAGACCAAGCAGATGTCTGTATAACATCTCTTCTTTTCTGATCCTCAGGGCTGCCTGAGCACTGCATAATTCCTTCTGAAGTTAAGTTCCCTTTCTTACACTCAGAATCACAGTAGTTGGTTTCTTTCCAAGAAGAATCCATATAAACAGATAGAGATGGTGGTGATAGAATGGGAAAACACTCAATTGACTTTTTTTAGCGGTTTCAAGTCCTCTGCACTGTGATACAATTTAACCTGGTGTTGTTATAAGAACTGATTTAACCTGGGACAAATCTGGCTTTTTGAGTAGGACAGAAATAAGAACTAACTATTCCTACATTTTAATGAATGTTAGTAAAGTTAGCATTTTTCCCAGTCTCCCTTGCAGATAGCTGCAAAAAGTTATCACTTCTCATTCTGAGAGTGAAGCAAATAATTGAAACATATAAATTAGAGTTTGAAACAGATAAATGACAATTGCACTTGGTGTAAAGAAAATAAACCAGTAAACCAACAATATATTGTGAGCTGTCCAAGACATCTCCAAAGAAGGGTGTCTTGCAGTTAAATTTCTTGAGTGACCTTCTACAGTAATGTTCCATGCAACATAAATTAGAAGGAATCACTTGGATATAAAGAGGAATGGTGTGATATATTGTAACTAGAAAAAATATTTATAAAGAAAGTCGTGTGGAAAAATGTCTCCTGCATGTTTTCTCACAAAGAATGTAGAAATTTAGCATCAGGAAGACAAATAAACACTCTCAGTCATAGTTTTCAGAGCTATGACCTCTGTCAAACTCTACATTTTAAAATAAGAAATAGATTTTCATTTGGAAATGAACAGTGTTCCTTTACCTGCATTTAAGCAACGTGACAAAATCGGAAAACTCAGAAAGTTCTCCAGGGTTTTAAAGCAAATAGTCTGTTTTATAGCTTTTGAGGCTGTCCACAGAAACTTATTCCCATAACTCCCATAATTTTACACATATTTATACAATGTGGGAGTGGGAGTGTTTTCCAAGTTATTCACTACTATATTAATTTGTCTGGCTTTCATTGCATTTTCCTGATATACTTTTAGAAGTTATAATCTTGACAGCAGAAATGAACAAAAGAAGGGCTTCAGAAATCCTGGATTGCAGAAATGGAATTCAAACACCTGTACATTTATTGCTGACTGCTGAAATCAAGCAAATTTGAAAATGATATCCAAATATAAACATGTTAGATCCTTCCTAAGCTATTATTCTGATAAGGAGTGTGGAAGGAAAATAATTCTTTGACAAACATTTTTTTGTCATTGTTTTTGGCTTCTCTGCTAGGAAGAGGCTGATTTTAGATTAGGATTGTAAGTATCATAGCAGAGACCTTTAAAAGAAGTTCCATTTTTATGCATCTGCATAATTAATGATCCAGGCATAGAAAAATGAATAATCCCAAATTCTCCATGCAATTCAAGATCAGAGACAAAAATTCAATCTTATTTCTAGAATAAATAACAGGTGTCATCAGGGCTGGAAGCCAATAAAACAGAGAAGTGCCATTCTTTTGTTTGTATCAAATTAGTTGACTAGCTACATTTAGCTATCTCACCTCTAGAATTTGGTAAGATACAAAGACAAGGCACTCTCTGCCTTGATGTTGCTAGTGCAGATCAGTTTTTTACTTTCCATATAGATTTTATTTTAGTGAGCAAAAATTGCCTCTGTCTCCAAAAACACTCTGCAGCATGATGTGTGTTTCAAGCCAAAAACAACTGTCCCCCAAAAGACACCTATCTAGTTTGAAGATGGAGAAAGGTACAGGTTACAACACAAGAGGTTATTACTGCTGAGACTGTGGCTGTTTCTCTGCGTGGACAGATATGAACCTATGAAAGCAGTTTCTGGATGCCCTGTTTTCATGCAAACGTCCCCAGTGATAATGGGTTGTGCAGCAGATCCTTGGCCAATGTACAAATCCCCCCCGCTCTTCGATCATGCTGACATCTGAAGCACCCAGCAGAGAAAAAGAGAATGTGGCTCGTAAACAAATTACTTCTTCACTTACTATGTGGGAAAAAAAAAAAAGGTAGTGGATGAGCAAGAGAAATATTGGGTAGTATTTTTGGGGCCATCTGTGACTGTTGTGCGACACTTGCTGACGCTGAGTGAGATACTGAGAAGGAGCCCACTTCTTCCCCTACACTTACTTGCCTCATGCTGGTTTTACTTTTCTATAAATACAATACTGAGGCAGAAGGGGAACAGGGTATTGAAAACAACTTGAGTCCTGGCTTGCCAAGAGGGTAGTGATACCTTTTTCTTGGGAATGATCCAAATTACGGGAATGATGAGACATAATGATTGGTGTCCAGTGCTCTGGTTGGAAGGTGTTTCATGGTACTCCTCTTGCCAGGGATGGCAGTGATAGCTCAGAGGTTAGTTAGCATGTAAACTTCATCAAACTGGGCACAGGTGGAGGGTTAGCACTACATCAGCCTGAACACACCAAAATACCCCTCATAAGCCTGAGCAGATTGTCTGTACAGAAATAGGCTGTGGGTAGGCAAAAGCACCTTCAATCAACCCTTTTTGTTCAGGCCCTCATTTGGTTTCCAATATCCATATCCAAATGCTGTTGTTTCACACAAACCATCTCTGCTCTTAAATTGTTGATTCTTTCAGGATGAGATTTATACTCATATTTCAGAGCTGTGTCAGCCCTTATGTGCTGTCCATAAGGTGGCTTTGAAACATACACGTGTGCACTTAATCTCCAAAAAAGAAAAAGATTCTTTACAAAGTTTCCAAACTGTCTATGAGAGCAGTACTAGCATTTTAAGCCCCATTAAAGCTCACATGGACATGGGCCAAGTCACGTGAATGACTTCATTCCTTTGTGCATTATGCAAAAGGACCATTTTACATCAGTAAAAGATACCTCCCAAAAGACTAAATCATGCAAACATCGATTTTTGGATGGGAGATTTCTCCTGCCTCAGCCTTGCATCTGACGGCTCCACTTTTGTGAAGATTCAAAAACATTATGAAACAACACCCACGATGAGACATTTCCTGGCACTTAGGCAGGAAGAACTCTGTCCTTGTTGTCAAAGAAGCTTACTAAGTTCAAACACCCATTTATCGTGCCACTAACTCCTTACCCAATTTTAAAAAAGGAAAGCAGCCTTGTGAGGGGATCTCACTGCTGAGCTCAAAAGGTTGTCTGTTGTTCCTTTGCCACAGTACACAGGTTCCTGGTGACATTCAGCTAATGAATTTTCTGATGATTAACTACCCATTCTATGGGATCATTGTAATAGAAACATTTTAGCTCCTGTTACGAGTGAGGTGGATGTGTCATTACTACAAGTGAGCTGGGTTTGATTTTTTATCCTCTTCCTCTTCCTCCTTTTCCTTTCACAAAGTCAAAGCAAAACTTGGGAAAATATAATCAAAATTCAACTATGTGCTGAAAAGAAAATGCTGCTCTACTGAACAATAAAATGTATTTAGGTGCAGCTTTTTCATTAACTGTTGAATTAGATAAAAAGTAAAATGCAGACAGGGATGTAAACTAGCTCCTATTTGGAGTTTTTATACTTATGTTCATTATAATTGTAATTATACAGAGCATGATCCAGAAGTAAGTGAAAAAAAAGAAAGGCCATATAGACACTGTAGATGTATTTCTCTGAGAACAGGTCTTATAATTAACTGCAGATATTCTCTTTCTTTTCTGCTGCCCATTTTCTTTGCAGTGCACATTCTGAGAGTGCTCTGCTGTTGCTTAAACTGCACTGACACCTTGTGGCACTGAAACAGAAGAATCCTAAAAATTAAATTTTAAATTTTCATAAAATAATAGTTACATGTTTACCTTCATTCAAGTGCCACTGTCTTTAACTCCAAAGTTGGTTAATGCTTACTTGCTTGCAATCAGAACTAGAGTCAGTTGTCCAAAATCTACCTAAAATTTTGAGATGTCATGGCAGAATTATAGAATGGTTTGTTTTGGAAATGACCTTAAAGATGATCTAGAATAACATTTTTTCTTGTAAAACTGAATGTGTGTGAAGTCTGGTGACTAGAAATCCCATGTCTGTGAGCATGTACACTCAGACCCTTTCTCAGACACATGCAGCAAGAGACAAACCATTAATCTCTGAGCTGGTGTTTTATCACCTTGGCAACAGCAAAGTGTTCAGAAAAACTTTAGGTCTTTTTATCCCTGAGAATGAAGACAAGATACAGGCAATCACCAGCTGAATAAAAATCTCCTGGTGGAAGTCCATGTACATTATAGAGAATTCAGCAGCAAATTATGGTCTAGTTAATTCCAATGGAATATTTTTTTCATCTTAGCAGAAGGTGAGGAAATAATTTGTGATGCTCCATTGGAGGTAAAGTAAAAAGCAAACTACTGCTATGTATACAGAAGGTTTCATGGGGAGGTAGCTGCAGCCCTTTTTTTGTCTGTCATTGTAATATTCCCCCACTGAATCATCCTAAATCCTGTGAGTATTATCAGAGGTTTTATGCTCATATCAAAGGAAACCACATGTCCCTAGGAAAACACAAGAAAATAGGCACACACTTAAACTCTTAATATGAAGCAGTCTCCATCACACTCCTGTTTGTATTATTCATTGCTGCTGCAGTATCTGAAAATGCCTTATAATATTGTATTTAGATGCATGAGACCTGGTAGAGATAGAGAAATATTATTATACTCATTTTACAAATGGAGAACTAAATCAGAGGGAGATCAAGCTGGTTGTCTAACAGGAGAGGAAAAGCATGTGAAGTGAGGAATTTATATGGAAGCATCAAATGAAAGTGAAGCAGCCAGTCTCTGAATTAGCTGGCACATTGTTGTCCAGTTCATTTGTTTTTTTCCATTGTTTCTTCATGTAAGCTGTCTAATCAGAGAATCACAGAACCATAGAAAAGTTTGGATTGGAAAGAATCTTAAATCTAAACCAGTCCCAACCCCCCTGACAGGGGCAGGGATTCCTTCCACTAGTCCAGGTTGCTCAAAGAGCTATCCAACCTGGCCTTGAACACTTCCAGGAATGAGGAGGTGTTTAAGTGCCACGTTCTGCAGTGTTTGCACAGATGCTGGAAAATGAAATCTAAAGGAAGTCCTGCTGGGAGACTAAGGAGGGAAAAAAAAAAGAATGCAGACTGACCAAAGTAAAACAAGTTTCAGAAAATGTGCTTAATTTATATGTGTACTTGCAGAAAGACAATAAAAGTGACTAATGGACTTCATCAAAACAGGCAACTGAAATTTCCCCAGTCCCATCCATGAAGTCAAATATTGGTTATTTGTGCATGGGACCTTTTCCTACTCTGAATGTACAGTATACCTATAGTGCTATTGACAGGAAGTCTAGAGTAGTCCAGCTAGCTTCTTGATTTTTGTTATGGTCAGTGTTTATGTTTAATTGGTTTTTTTTGCTTCCAGACTCTAGGCAGAACTGGCAGTAAAGACATGCCTGAGGGACACCTTGATGGAACATGTGGTACTTAATGTAGGATGAGTGATTTTTTAATACAGCTCACCCAAGCAGTTGATAAAATCTATTATTGCATAGAATATGGCATCTTTGGAATACGTCCTATAAAACAAGACCTTCTATTAAATAAAAATTCTGCACGCTAGTCAGGTTTCCTTACCCAAGAATTAAATAAGCATAATTCTAAAAAGATCCTAGGAACTACTGCAACAATGAAATAACCAATGAATAAACTTGTGTACTGGTGTGTTGATTTCCAGAAATTTGACACTCCAAGAATCTTCTCACAAGAGCCTATTATATAACTTCTTTATTTCTCCTCTAATATTTTCATTCCTTTCTGCTATGAAATGTTGTTTATTTTGCTCTACATTTTCTTGCTTCCCATGTCTTCTACTTTAAAATCTTATAATTAGGAACAGTGAGATAAAGCTGCACTATATGTTCTGCTTTAACAGACTTAACTATGGAAAAATACAAATTTAAGTCGATAAAGGAAAAACTTTACTACTTACAGAAGAGCTTTGACCACTCCCATACGACCTTGACAAATGCAAAGTCCTGCATGTGGGAGGGTTGAAAACGCCTCATTACCAAATATTAGCATTTGAGGATTGACTATACAAGAATTCTACAGAAAAGTCTTGGGGCATAAAGAAGAACTCTTGAGCCAGCAAAGAAGAGCAACAGCATCCTGGGTTTCAAGAGCAGGAGCAAATCCAGAAGATCCAGGGAAGGAATTATCCCCCTAGAATTCGTACTTGTGACACCACAAGTAGACACTGCATCCACTTTTTGGCACAGGTTCATTTTTTCACTAATGACATATTTGCATAAATGACATGTTTCAATATCTGTCCCAAGGAGTTATAAAAATCAGAGAAAATTCATTCATTTTGGCCCTCACCTATCACTTTTTTGCAGAAATACTTATGTAAGCAGGCTGTAAAAGTAGGGGTGGTAAACTAACTACAAAGATATTCATGCAGAAGAATTTTCAAGGGACAGTGAGTTATTTAGAGATTTCTAACTGAAGAGATCTTTTTTGCAAGAAAAGATGCCAAATACCCAGGAGGAAGTTTGATTTTGCATTGCAAAGCAACCCTAACTAACCTACTTAAGTTCATGTTAGGTCTTGGAAGACTTCATTCTTCAATGTGTTTGATGTAGGTTCTTGAGAAAAAAATAAAATCTGTGTTGAGGGGAAGCCTCATCTATTTTAGAGTTCTACTGGGATCTGAAATCAGTGGGATATTTTTTAATCCTTCTTTTTTTCATGCTGAGTAAATTTTTTACATATTTCTGAGTTTCACTACAAACACTTTTAGAGTGTACTTATTTCCCGTCACATCGGGTAATTACTGGAGGTACCACTGCTCTGCGCAGACTGCCTTCGCCTTTGTGCTAATTCTACATCAGCCTGCATTTGCACCACTGCTGCTCACAGCAAGTCAGCTCCTCAGTGTTACTCAAGGCACCTTCAGTTCAACCTGCCTAAGAGCCCACCCTAACAGGACATTCCATTTCAAAGGAAGAGATGCAATCAGGTTTTTAAATTCACAGTATGGCGTGTCATTTGCCATCTACCTTTGCTCTATTTTAACAGGATTAGGGGCATGAACGTTTCTGTTTGCTATTACTAAAGAGCTTTAAATGCTGTTATAAGGATGTATTTTAAGAAATGTAAATAAAGCCAACATAAGGTCATGACAAACTGAATGGACATGCATTGTGCTGTTAATTTACTCCAGTTAATACAATATAATAGTTCAGGTTTACAGTTAAAATAGCAGGAGAAACTAATTTGTTTATATGAACACTTTTTTTAGGGGGAGTACCAAAATAAGTGGTTTTTAGAGGCATAGTTTTGATATTTTTCACACTTTTTTCCCCCAATATTGATTTTATTTTTGTTCCACTCAGTCAAAAACTGCTTTACTTCAGAACGAAGGCCACAGGCACTGGAATTTGTGTTTTAGTGACTGCCACAAAAACAAAGACTGTGATATCCTGAGGAAACATTTCAAACAGTTAACAGCAATGTGACCATGGAGAGATTATTTAGAAAAAAAATCCCCCAAAAGTTTTCATTTTAACAGTTTGTTACAGTCCACTTTGGAGCACTACTCCCAGTTGGTTCTATGGAAGTCTCCTTGTTACAATCCAGTTTAAGCCCAAAAGAGCAAAGAAAACTAAGTCTCTGTGCATAAACTGGAAAGAACTTAGAGAAGGTTCAATATATTCCCAAAAACAAGACTAAAACCAAGCGAGGTTAGATGTTGGTGCCAAAATATTGATGCATTTTATTTAATAGTAAAAGAGGCAAAGAGAATGAAAGAGAAAAGAAAGACAGAAAGACATAGAGAAAGAAGTGTGCGTGGGGGATGCGGGGACAGGGAGAGGTGACAGGGGTTAGGTTGGAGCATATCACCCATCTGAGGGTCCCAGCGACATCTTGTTGCTCCCCTCCATGTGGTCTTCTTGGTGGTGAGGGTCCCCTGTCTCCACCATGGCCACACGGCCACACGCAGCCACACACTGCCACACGCCGAAGAGTAAAGAGTTCCGTGGATCAATACACACTTTGGGCCAGGTGGGAATGCCCACGTATCTCATTTCTGGTGCTCTGGTGCAGGGTCTGGAGACCCCTTTGAGGGGGGCCTTTTGATAGACCATGTCACCCCCTCTGCTGCAGATAAGCTTTCCCTTGGGTGCAGGGCCCCTCAGCTGGGCTCTGTACAGTGAGGAGGGGAGGTCACTGTGCCTCTGACCAGAGGCTTTTCCAACACACACCCAAAGCCTCTCTCCCCCCTCCCTTTGGTGCGAGGGTCTGTGCAGGCCTGGCAGCTGATAGCCCTGGGGCTGTGGTCTCCACCCTGGAGGTGCTAAGCTTAGGCTTTGTGAATGTCCCCAGCCCTGAGCTTTATCTTATCTTCATCAGCGAGCAGTGTAAGGCCTCAGGCAGGGCCCCTTTCAGGGTGAGGTGCCTTCTCTGCAACTTTTGCAACACAGTTTTAAAGTCCTTAATTTCAAAAGTTTAAGTCATAAACTGTAATATTTCACTCGCTCACACTCCTTCAGCACATTTGAATACAACACACAGGTGTTTTATGACTGAGAAAATTTATTCCAAAACAAAAATAAAATTTGAGAAAGTAATGATTCAAAAGTGAAAAAGGGTTGCAAGAGAAAAATATAGAGAAAAATATAGCTGTTTACTGTACTGATTCTCAAGATTTGTCTTACCACAATGGACACATCACATCCATCAGATGCAAAGACAACTTCTTAGATGCTGGATGAAATTTGAACTTGGTTTAAACAGAGCGGTTTTGTAGGCATGCATGTTTCTTGTCTATTCTGATGTCTTAGGGACAGAAGTGTAATTTTATCTTCTTGTTTGCCCATAAAATATTATATTTTCTTTTGACAGTCATGCTCCATGTTAAAGAGTTCTATATCAGAAAATGTGTTTAAGCAGCACTCCAAAAAACCAAAACTTTTACAGCAACTACATTACGTCAATTTTTTGTTTATATAATCTTATATTTTGCAAATATAAACTTCACTGAATAGGAAGGTTGTTTTGAGACTGGATGATAATATAGAAACTTTTGGTTGCTAAGGATTTTGGAGTGGGCTTTTGGGTGGGTTTCTTTGTTTTGTTTTTTTGGGGGGGGTTCAGTTTGGTGTGGATTTTTTGAGGTAGTTTTGGTTTTTTGGTTTTTGGTGGGCTTTGGTTATTGATAAAGTTTTATTTGAAATATTAGAACAGTTTCTCAAAATATTGTTCTGCAAGAGTCAGCCATGCAGTTTCACACAGGTAATAGGAGTAGGCACCAGCCAAGCAAGAATCCAATTTGTAAAAGCCTTCACTTTATCACACCATCCTAGAAGGATGCTCTGTGTAGTAACTACATGAGCCATTCATAATAAATGACCCCGAGGGAAAAGTGATTAATCATATTTCAGTTGTTAGTTTAGCAAGGTGAAAAACATTCCAGTGGAAGAAGATTGCCTTACTGATACATATTTAGAGGCATAAATTCAGGGGCCCAATAAATGAGCATAAAATCTAGAGGTATGTAATTTATTTAAAGAAACTTCATTGCTAAAGGAAGGTTGGGGAGATTTTTTTTTAAAACACTGTCAACAACCATTGGAAAAGAGTGATCTCTTCTGTCACATACATGGACTGGATATATGGTTGATATATGAACAAGCGTAGTATCATGTTAAACAGATGGCACACAAAACACTTCCATATTGCTCTACTTCCCAGAGGAGAAAACAATTGACACACAAGATATGCTATGACATATTGTCACAGCCTGCTTTGTATTTAGCTGAAATATTACATACTACTGTTTTCGTGAAATGGGATAATAGCCTTGGTCTCAAAGATCTCCCCACCAAAGTTTCTTAGGTTCCTGTTTGTTTCTGTTGTCTTACAGAAATTAAGTGGTCAAAAGCAAATCCAGTTTCAGATGCTGCAAAGAGCATTAGTCTTTCCCGGCAGCTTTTGCAGTGATTCATCACCACTCATCTTGTGCAATGGAAGCACAACATGAAACACAAATCTACTTGTGTATTTAATTTTAAGTAATTAGTGAGACATGTAATATCTGTCTTCAACCTGGCCTTGCATTACATGTAGCCACTGGAACTGTTCAGAATGAGATCTGAGCACCATGCCAGTCAACATGTTCGATCAGCTTCACTGGGCACTGGATTTCCACCTCTTAGTTCTGGCAATATCATATAATTTGGTGTTTTATATAGAGGAAGTGGTTAAGAGGAAAGGGTATTGATTTTGTTTTTAATCTAACATAAGCACAATGAACATCTAAGTAATACTCCATGATAATTAAAGTGTTATAGCAAATGGGTTTAATCTTCTGTTGAGTTGAGTCCCTGACAAAGTTCCCATGAGCTTTTAAGAGAAACCACATGCTGATTTTCTCTTGCAAGGGCTATGGAGTAGCATTAAAGATACTTGACTCAAATAGACAACATACAGTCAATTATCACAGCCAGTTACCACAGAAATTTTTAAAATTTTCCCACAAATATTTTTTAGCAATGTAAAATTGTTCTTCTAGTCTCTTTGACAAATGAACAGTTTTTTACTATCAAAAAGAAAATATCACTATCCTCCTAGCCTTTGTTTCCTTACAATCAATCATTTCTCTCTGTAAAGCTGTGCCCTCAAATCTTCTATATAGTGATGCTGTATTTCGCCATTATCTGTTGAGTAACTCCTTCTACGTTCCCAATTCATTGGAACATAATGTGTTTGTTATTCATAGCTTATGCTTGTCTTGTTGCATTATAGTATTATTGTTATTATTAATCCCTTCATCATGTAACAGTAATATGTGATAAATCACTCCTCTGTTACCAGTCTGGAACTGTTACTCGCTAAAGTGCTGCCTTTTGCTTCTGATAAAAATCTGGCATTAAATTTTCTTCCAGTAAGACCATTTAAATCATTAATTCGACTGAAAAGTGATGCAAATGACCATTGAAGAGGTTTTTCTGATTTAATCCCAGTAATGAATCCTTTATCTGTAAGTAGGCAGCTTTTCTATTTTCAATATGGGTCTGTTTAAAGTGCTACAAATACGCAGGATGAGAACTCACTGGGTTGGGTTTTTTTTTCCTTTTTGCATTAAAGTACCTCTGAATGCGCACAGATTATTTTTTAATTTCTGGCTTTGTAATTTCAGTGAAAGGGACAGATTGGTTTTGCACAAAGACATTAGCAAGGGGATTTTGAGATACTACCTCCATGATCTTAGTCATATTAATTCTTGTCACTCTGGGGTAGTGGGGCATTCTTTTTTCCCCAGCTGCAAATGAGGACAGAAACGGTCTTCAAAATTTTGGTCCCAAATTTTGTCTGGTTTTCCTAAGACGAAGAGCTCTTTTTCAGTAGAAGGTCATTATTCTATCTAGGCATTTTAGGCCTCTTATCTCTACTGGGATCCTTGCCAATTGCCTAGATATAAATATATGGTATTAAGAATAAAAAACTATAGAGAAAATGCTTCATCACCTAAAATGTATCATGTGAGAGTTAAATTGATACAGTTTTATTCTTATCTAGTTCGTGTCTGTACAAATCTTGATTAAAACCAATTAATACAAATTATAATCTTGCATCCTTTTCATACCATCCTAGCAAAGTCATCATAGCTAAAGAATAAATACAAAAAATTTTATAAATTATACATATTGAAGACTATTGGAAACTGGCTAAAGAACATCAAAACAGCTATTTAAAAATCAAGTTTAAACTTCTTGTCTTTTCTTTTAAGCTTAGTAACTTATTCAGTTCACTAAAGAGAAGGTTGAAGGGTGACCTCGTCATTGAGTTGAAGTACACTAACAACAATACATATTTGGGGAAAGTTCTGCTTGAAAAATGTGTAAAAAAACATTATTGAAAGTGGAAGTTGGAAAATTAAGATTTGAGCTATTTTACCTCAGTAAAGTAGTTTTGGGGAGTGACAGAATTAAAATATCACTTAACCAAATTAACTTGAAACAGAAGGCTTGCTGTTCTGTGAGAGGAGAGACAGAAGATCTCACTCATAGGTATCTGAAAATATTTTTTTCAGAGATAAGGTTGTAAAGAATTGGAACCGATTGCCCGGGAAGTGGTAGCAATTCCATTCCTGGAATTTTTCAAAAAAAGTGTGGATATGGAGGACATGGTTTAATGGTGAACATGTTGGTGGTACTAGTTTGATGGTTGGACTTGATGATCTTAAAATTATTTTCCAACATTAATAGTTCTATGGTTCTACTTATTTCTCCAAAAACTCAAAGGCAAATGCTGCATCCAGCCTCAAGAGAGGCTGAAAAGACGATGCAAGGAACCACAAACTGGTCAGCCTCACCCCAGTCCCTGGAAAAGCCATGGAGGTCAGTCCTGGAACACATTTCAGTGTACATGAAGGAGGAGGTGATTGGGAGCAGTCAGCATAGATTTGTGAAGGATAACTCAGAGTTGACCCAGTGGTTGTCTTCTATGACAAAAATGTCTGGATCTCTGGCTGAGGAGAGAGCTCCGGCTATCATCTTTGTTTTCAGCAAGGTTTGTGGACCTGTCTCCCTCCTCAGGGACTTTCAAGATTCTTTCTAAGCAACCTTGTTTTGAATTCAGGTTTGACCATGAAGTAGTGTGGTTACCTCTATCTGGAGTTCCTAAAACTGGATTAGAGTATGGTATGTTTTTCTCCAGCTACTAGTAAATTTTCTATAGTTTATGCGGGATTTTATGTCCCTAGGTGGTGAGCAGTGCTCATTCTGGGCTTTGCAATTATTGCTCCTTTTGTGCATGGACCAGGATTTCTGGGTTGCTTTTAAAGCATGGATGTTATTCACAGGTCTGGTCTAAACCAAAACTCACAGGGTAGAGAAAGACCACAAGGGAAGACTTAAAAATAAGCCACCAGGAAAAAAAACCCTTTCCTAGATTTATTTCCATGTTAGAGGTGTAACATTAGGTACCAAACAATTTTAAGATCAGATAAAATATAACTGATTATTACTGGGAATATGTTATTGTGGCTCCTTTACACACACATGAAAGAAGTTAAAGACAGAATATTGTGAAAAAAACCACACAAACCTTATAATCAAAATGGCTTGTGGGTCTATCATTTCAGTGTAGCTTTGTTCTTTCGTAACACAGAACAATCATAACAGATTAGGATGTGTTGTCACTAACACTTTATGAGCTGCACCACAATTACCTTATTACTCAAGCTTCTTAAGGCTTGTTGCTGCCTTAGGCAACATTTCTCATGCTGTGTTATTGTGCCTTACCATAAATAATACTCATTAACATTGTATGAATAATGGTGACTTGCAGGTGATTTTAAATTTTATTCAAAACCTTATTGTGTGGAGGCCTACCTCTTTATGGATATCCAAAAGCCATCCATAATAAATTGTTCACCTTTCAGTTCATGGTTGTTCTTAATTCTGTTGCCTATTTTACAAATCTTTCCCCAGTGTATTAAAGGCATAAGTCATGAAGAGTCCTAATTGTGCAACTGAAACAGCATGAATGGCAGCAGCAGCTGGGACTAGGACTCAGGAATTTTGAGCATCTTCTAGTCTCTATCCTATTAATCTCAGGCAAGTAATTTTGTCTTTGAGTTTCCACTGGTTGTCTCCTCTGGAGAACTTATTACTGAATGAGATGCTAAGACCCCACATTCAAGTAGGATTTCTGTAATACAATATTCTAGACTCTAAGTTTCCTAAGCAATCTGCTGAGGGGGAAAAAAAAAAGATAAACTTCCAGAAAAAAACAACTTCTCACCACAAAAAAACACCCCAAGGACCAAACAGGATTTCCAAGCATAAGAACACTTTTCTTGCAAAAGATTGTATCATCTTGGCAATTGGGATATACTAATCAACTTCAGAAGAGATTAGACAAATACTGTGTAGTTTTTCTGGACTTCAGTGTACATGTGGAGTTCTAAATACAGAACTGCATCTTGAATTTAAATGTTTCTGAATCACCTCCTCAGCATGTTAAATTTCCATTTCAAATTAAACACGTATATAGCAAATGGGAGAGTTTACTTTTCTGTTTCATTGAATGTTATTGGACTAGATCCTAAATTCATAAATATTATTTATATTTATATTTTAAGTTATTTACAGAAAAGAAAAACATTTTAAAAACACACTTCACACTTAACTATTTTCAAATGACAGAGGATTCTGGACAAATCTTAATCACTCAGACTGATATTCAGCCAGAGAATTTTTCTGATGTCACAATAGTTAGAAAGATCAGAGTTATCTTTCAAAATGCAGATTTTTTTCAAGTTAGCTAGAGAGTGGCAGAGAAATCATGATTTAGATTTCAGGAGCATTTACCTCAAATGTCATATTCATCTACCATGTCAAACTGAGGTGCAAAGGACCTATCTTGGGACCTTATTATGACTTCAGTCCTAGCAAGCTGGGACAGAAACACTATCTCAAAGAGTTCTGCCCGAAAAACGACCGGGAAGTTTTAGTAGAACATGATAGTATTGAAATGGAGTTTACATCTACACATCAACTATCCTTGCTTCTTTAAAAGTAGTGCAATAAGTGTACCAGATAAAGCTGGTATTGTCTCTTTTACAAAATATATTATTCCACTCTGCACTGTAAACCCTATTTCACGTATATTGATCAATAGACCCATTTGTTGCTGCTTTTCATGGGTAAGACTCAGCTTTCATCAGCCACACTTTTTAGGTCAGACACTGCTAACAACTACTGTTTTTCCACTAGTGTTTGTGGATGTAACAAAGAAACAGGATATAAAATCTATTTTCATCACTAACAGATTTAAAAATGTACACACGGCACTGAAACTGTCTTTTCTGAGTTGCTAATTGATTTATTATATTTTTTTCCTGAATGCACTGTGTTGGGTCAAAACTGTTTTATAAAGTCATCTTGAGAATCAGAAAGTTGTGTGTCATAATATTGACTTGATAATTCTTCAATGTTGCTTTTTTTGTCAGGTTAAAATAATATGATTATCATCCCTTATCTAGTTTTTATCACCTATAATGCCTGTTCACAGATTCTTGCAGGTGTACCAGAAAATCACTTCATTCCATTCATAAAAAAATATCTCTGCGCGTATATCTTATTTTAAGAACTAGCACATTTTCCTGGTGTCAGAGACTGAAAATAGTTCATGCCTCAAACATTGATATAAAGTTTTGCTCATTATAAAGAAGCTACAGCCAAAGAAGCTTCCCTGAAGACTGGACTTTGTACTGAGAGTCAAACTGCTGTTTAGATAAAGGAAAACCCATTGTTCAGTCATCTCAGGGTGAGGGAAGGGTATGTATCCACAAAAGGCCAAAGCTGTGCTGGGAATCATCCCTGGCTGAGTTTGGGGTAGGGGGAGAGACAGTTTACAGAAGCCAGGTTTACACAGACTCCCCCCCAGCTGAGGGGGGAAGAGGAGATTTTGGGTGCATGATGTAACCTCTGGTCAGAGGCAATAAACACCCATCCTCCGATTACACAAACCAGCCCAGCTGTGGAAGCCCCAAACCCACAGGCCACATCCATGGGACTTTCACGTGAGAGGCAGCTGAGAGGGAGTCATAATCCATCAAAGATCCCCCAAGGCACTCCCCAGAGGCCGTGCACCACCGGACTGCACGTGATGCAGCAGATCCAGAATGTGCTGTAAGAGACTGCCCCTCCCCCAGGGGAACATGCCTGGACATTGCCACCTGGCTTGAGGGTATATTAACCCACAGGATTCAACACTTTTCTGGGGGACCTTCCCCACCAAGAAGGCCAGCTGGAGAGGATCAACAGGACATCATTGGGATCCACAGAGTGGTGGTATTTTCTTTATTCTGTCCTGGTCACTCTCTTTCTGTCTCCCCCACGTATTTTCTATATCTTTCTCTCTCTCTCTCTCACATACCTACTATTTCCTTCTTTCTCTCTCTCTCTCATATTTGCTATTAAATAAAACCCATACTATTGTTGCTGGCAGATGGTCTCATTTGCACTTTAATTCAGGCAGAGGTATTTCTAAGAACCTCAATAGCTGGATCATTACACCTGGCAAAAACACTTCAAAGCTGGTTGTGATACCTATTTTGATATCTGTGTTATAGAGAATGGGAGAAAAATTCATTGTGTTTATAAAAAAAGTGGAGTCAAATTCTACCTAAAGATGTACAGTGGAAGAGGAATAGGCAATATCGACAAGGTGAACCACAGATATTTCAATTAACTATGAGGGAAAAATACTGCATAATGAGAGTGATGAAACACTGGAAAAGGTTGCCCAGGTGAGTTGTAGTGTCTCCATCCCTGAAGATAAGCAAAACTCAATAAACAAAGTATTGAGCAACCAAACTTGTCCTTGAAGACAGTCTGAGCTAAGCACAGCTTTGGAACAGATGATCTCCAGAAGTTTCTGCCCACTGGGTTTTTTTTAATTGGCTGCCTGATTTCCTGTTTACTCATTTGGGAATTATCTACCCTAAAATGTAATTATTTTGAATTGTTAGCAATGATAACTGCTCAAGCCTTTCAGCAAAGGGACAAAAACTTAACAAAAGATTGGCAAAGGTTAATGAGAGATGGAGATGTAGAATATACTTTAGTGGATAAAATAACTTAAAACCGGAAAATACTGGACTTGGCTGGCCCAAGGTTAATATAGGAAAACTAGGACTCATCATGATTGCAAAAGTAATTCCCTCTGTTTCTGAAAAATGTCACAGAAGGCTATGAAAGTCCTAGGTCTCCCAGTAAAAACTTGAAAATTTTAGTGTTTTCTTGATATGCAAATATTTTCTAATATTTTAGGCTGAAATTCTATCAGTGATGTTTCAAAAACTTTCATTTTCCTTTTTTCACCTTGCATATGATGAATTACAATACTATGATGTTAAAAATTGCTTTTCAGATGTTAAGTCATCTGAAGAAAACACAGTCACTGACCCTTTACACAAAATGAGGAAATAAATAAAATTCTTGAAAGTCAATCCATTTCGAGACAATGTGCAAGTTTCTGTTCCATCATGAACTTACAAATGCCTTAAAAAAGGTGTACAAAGCCAATAACATTCAAATAGAAACTGAGAAACAGGAAGTGTTTATTAGTGTACTGATGTGCTTGAAAAGAGCAGATCACCATTTCTGACCTGACACAGGCCAGGTTTAGGAGCAGTTCTAGTTGAAGTATTCAGAATCATCCTATTTATTTGACAGCTAGTGAGGAGGGAGGGACAACTCCAGTGATTACTTCATGTCAGAGGTAGAATGAATTGTCCTCTGGAGATGTTTTTACACTAGGCTAAGCTAAGTAGCTAAGAAAAGATCTTACTCCTCACTTAGGATTTCCATGTTAGCTGAAATGAATCCAGGCTTAACTTATCATATGGAATAGCCTTTTTCTGCTTCAAGAACTGAAATGAGCAGTAGCATAAAGCAACTCTACAAAATTTAATGTGATGAAAGCTGAAATGGCTACCTAGTTACACCAAAACTATTGGCAGAGCCCTACAATATTATTTATAAAAATTATACCATTAAAACTATTTGAGCAGAGCTATAACAGAAATATTTGACACAGGTAAGGCTAGAATCAGGCTCTGACCCTTTATCTAAGTCCATACCTATGGGTACATCTCCATCAGTTAAAGCAATGGATCAATGGCCACTTGTCACTTCTGAGGCCAAACTGCACAGCACACTTCTCAATGCAGCTGAATTATTTTCTGTGGCAAAATAGGATAATTTCAGCCATGCTTCCAGATCAGAGTAGCCTGTGGTTTACGATATTCTTCAGACCATGGTGGGCATTTAGTGGAAGCACAAAATGCATGACAAAGTATATGACACAGTCCAGGCCCTTTGCAGTTTAATTACAGAGATGGATCATAAAATCTAGTTCGGCAAGTAGAGGTTGTAGAACTGGGATGATGCTCTGCCACAGATTTCTCTAAATTATGCTGGATGAAAACAAGGTTAGGGGAGATGATCTGTGGCATCTAGGTTTGGACACCTTCTTAATCAGGTCCTAAAAGTTGTTCAACATGATTAAGGCATAATTTTCTTACATAAACATCACTTTTTTAAAGAACTGGCTTTCATTCTGGCAATATTTTCTGTTCCTTCCTAAAGTCTTTTGTAAGTTGTTTTCCAGCTTCCTCATATACAGGTACCACAGCTGCACTGGGAGCCAGTACCTGCCTGTAAAGTGAAGGTGAACACAGTGTAGTCTGGAGAGGCAGAGAACAAGCCAATAACACTATATTATTTGCTGCTTGATTTGATTTCTGGTCAGTGGTGTGATTTTCCCAAAATGAACTGTGAAATTTCCTACAGCTGCCTCTTCAGCACAGAAAATAGGATTCTGCTAACCTGGGACTGCCACAAGGGAAAATGCTTGCCAGCTTTAAGTCTGTACACAGTGTAAGACAAAAAAATTCAATTCAACTATGTGATACAGCTCAATCATAATGATTCCTTTTAGAAAAACAGAAAGACAATATATAAAAATACATGGAGAGGATCCATTCTTTTTATCATTTAATTTTTTCCTATAAACATAATCTTTCCTCAAGAGGAATTTAAGATTGCAATGTTCTTTTGTAGAGATACAAAGCTTAATGGAAAAAAAAGATAAAATGAGCATCTTCCTGATGGCATTTCTGTGTGCATTAGTAGAGACATCTGTGTTATTTCCTTTTCACCTTAGTTTATTTTTTAACATGTATATCATTTTATTCCGTTGATTTGGTTGTCTTGCTTCACCAATCAATTCACCACTAAAAGAGCTCTAAAATGGTCAAAAACCCAATAAAAGTTTCAAATAAAAATGCTCCCCAATTATGGCAATTTCATAGAACCAGATCCAAGTTTTTTTCTAAAACATGTTGTGTCCGTTTAGTTTCTGTAACATCCATTTACTAAAGAGTACATTTTTCACAGCAAAGTCATATAATGCTATTTGATGCAAATATTTTATCCATGGGCAAGCTGATTTAATGGTTTCTCCTTATAAAGCATGTTTAATTTTTTTTTAATTAATGCCTTGAAATGACGGATACCTCAAGTTATAGGCACAAGAGCAGCTTAAAATAACTAGTTTTGTACCATGGAATGGTAACATCCTGTATTTTATATTAGCCTGCAGAAATAACTTTGTTCATATATTTGTGGATTCTCATTTATTATTAGATATGTTATTAACTGTTTTAAAAGTTGTTTCTGTCCAATAATAAAATATCAATTTGATGTTCTTTTTTTTCATTACATCAACGTACAACAAAACAATAAAAACCATATGGAGATAAATGGCTAAATCCCTCCGTGCTAACTCCCGTTGAAAAAATGTTTTTGGAGATAACACAAATAGTTTGAGTAAAATAAATAGTTACACTAATACTCAAGAACTCTTTTTGTTTTAAATTTAAATTTTAATCTTAATTTTAAAACAAGAGTGACCTAGCCACCACAGAGGTGGATAGATAGCTTTCTTTGACTTTGGATGGAAGAGAACCTGATCCTGAAAAATGTCCTGATACCTTGACAGCTCCTCTAAAACACATCAGATTTGGAATTCTGTGTACGTACCGTACCATAGAAATCACATATATTTCTGCCACCACAGAACAAGGGTTTTAAGAATGACGGGTGAACTGCACCACTGAGAGTTGTTGCCTCATCTCCAACACGTTCAGAGACTTATTCAATTGACTTAAAACTAAGTTATGTTGCAAAAGCAAATGGTAGAAGTTAAATCACTTTCCTTCAATATGAACACCTAATTGTAATGGCAAAGATTTGCTTTTGAAACCCTAATTGAAAGTTATGCCTGTATTACAATGAATCAAATCAGTGCTTGAATTAAACTGTGTGTTATGATGATCTTAAAAGAACAATCCAAGAAAAACAAACATTCAAACAAAAGAAGTTGAAAATATTAAACTATCATAACTTAAAACAAAAGGACTTACCAATCTGTCAGTAATATTTTCATGCCAGCCTTAACAGCAATTGGGGCCTGGAGGAAAGAAAAAGCAAAAACATTTGTCTCAGTTGCTTAATACAGTAAGGTGGGAGTCAGAGGAGGGCGTCATTAAATCACAGTAAATTCTATGAGATATTATCATAACAATTGGCTAATTTCCTAAAATCACAACAGGTGGTGCAAGTCAGATATCTTGAACCAGTTTCTACTCTTTATCTTTTATGTATCAGGCAAATTGAACAAAAAGATATTAAACATAGTTAAGACTTCTATGGTCTTGTTCTTGTGGAATGAAAGTCACTGAACTGATACAAAAGTTTACAAAAGAGTGGCTTTAACAGTTGAAGACACAAGTCCTGATTTTGAGAAAAAAAAACAATATCTAAACCGTAGGTTCTTTAAGAAAGAAATATTTTATCATAGAATTTTGCCATAAATGAGGAGCCAAGATATACTAAAAAATATTATAATATATTCAGTGATAAGAAAACATGAAATCAAGATGTTTATCTCTTTTCTGAAATATGACATATTTGGTTAGAATTCAATTCTGACCAATAAAAAATAGCTATTTGTAGTAGCCGAGTAAGACATTCCTAGCCTAGGAGTGGGTCTATTCTCCCTTCATGTCCCTACAGGCATCATCCAAGTCTCCATAAAGCTGTGGAGAGTCTGGTAATTCTCTTTATAAGAACATTAGTGATAATAATTATTGAAATAAGATTCCATTAATTTGGTGGGCATTATTCCATTAGCAGTGCTCAAACGGAAGACAGAATCAAGCTATTTCTCTGTTTTTTCAGATGATCTTCTTTTTGAAAACTGATCAGCTTCACCAAAATTGATGTGTCAGACAAGAAATTACAGTTAAATTCAACATGGCTTTAAGCTGCACTGAAAAATTTAAATTAACTGAAACAAATTTAATGAGGGCAGTGAAGATGCTAAATGTTAGTGGACTAAAATGCCAATCATTTGTAAACACAATGGACAAATAAGCTTCTTCAAACCCATTAGTCCAGAGTATAAAGGCTTTTATATGAGAAGATGAAATGTTTTATATACAAGGGTTTAAGAAACTGTCACTAAAGCCATTATGATACTTTAAATAGTGACAACAGTAAAAAATGGCACTCCACAGAATGTAATCTCGGCTCTGTTTTTCTTTAATACCACTCACTGCATCAGACCTGTAGTCTGTGTAGAGGGGCTTAATGCTTTATCTGAAGAAATCTCACTCCATCTCCTTCACAAGCAGATAATGACAGGAAGTATTCCTAACAGCATTAGTCATTCACAAACACTGGTAAGTATTTTGCCATTTTATTCCAACATCATTTTATGCTTCCGTGGTTCAGAACTTTAATGAATTAGATTGCATTTCTAGTAGGAGGCTCGGTGGAATAAGAGTGTCAAATAAATATCTACTTAAACAGTCTGTTTTCAAGCTTTTTACAGAATCTTTACTTCAAACAAGCTGATCACATCATAAAAACAGACAGATAAACATAACAAATCCATGTAAATAATTTGGTTTTTTCTGGTTCCTTATCAAAATTAGAGAAAAATTTTAATTAATCGTTACTTGTGATGGCTTATTCTTATCAGGATCAGAGACAACAAGTTTAAGGACATCAGTCTGAGGAGTTTGATATGTTTCTGTTTGGTTTATTCCTGCTACCCATTATGTTCTGATTTCAAAACCTGCTCTGAAGCTGCATCTGCTCAAGAGATGGTTGTGGATGTGTGTCATTAGTCTGAATTTTTCTGCAACTCAGACCAAGCAATTCTCTCAAAATTTACCTCCACAACACAGCTATTTACATTGAAAACTGTTACTTATTTTCAGCATGGGTAACCATACACTGAAAATAATGGGGTAGGAATGGCATCAAACAGCGGGAAGAACCATCAAATACAACTGAACAGCTGCGAATGGAGACACGAAAGGCAGAAAAGATTCAATCTACACAAAAATTAAGAAAAATAAATGGTTTTGATGAATTTATTGCCCTCTACAACTTCCTGAAAGGTGGTTGTGTCAAGATAGGGGTTGGCCTCTTCTCCCAAGCAACTAGTGATAGGACAAGGGGAAATGGCCCCAGGTTGCACCAGGGCAGGTTCAGGTTGGATATGAGGGAAAATTTCTTCACTGAAAAGAGCGGTCAAGCACTGGAATAGGCTGCCCAAGGAAGTGGTAGAGTCACCATCCTTGAAAATGTTCATAAAAGGAATGGATGTGGTACTTTGTGATATGTTTTAGAGAGCATGGTGATATTAAGCTAAAGGTTGGACTGGATCTTGAAGGTCTTTTTGAACCATAATGATTCTGTGGTTCTGTGCCAGTTGGTTTATGTTGTGAAATATTTACCAAAAGGCATGGACTATTCAAAAGTAGGGTAAAAAACAAAGCCATATGAGGTTTTACTGAACAGTGTTTTTACCCAAGAAATGGTCTAAATGTCCAAACAGTATTTTCTGCCTCTGGCTCTTTTAAACTATTATGAACGTAACTGAGGAAAAAAAAAAAATAGAAATTATTTTGAGTGGCATATTAGCTTCCACTGTCAGATTGTGAAGAGTCTGTTTAGGTGAGTATCCAGTAAGCCCATGGAAAAGATGGTTTATGAAGTACCTCTTGATTGTTTTTATAATTAAATGTAAATCACAGAAAAGAAGCTGTGAATTCCCAGATTTTCATCTTTTCTTTCACTTCTCTATTCTATTCTTTGATCTCACATTTAGCCGATAGTTGTGATTTGTATCCTGTCTATTCATACATATAAGCTTTACTGAGATATCAAAAAAAAATTTGTCACCTTTTTTACATCCTTCTGCAAGAATAAATACTGATGTTTCACCAAGAGTGATGGAAAACATGTTCTCCTCCTAAATTAACAACTATTAAAACAGTCTATGGTAAAGCCAAGAAAGATTTAATTTATGTAATGATGACACACAAATTGCTTAGATAAAATAGCAGCCACATTAAAAATGTGTTATGAAGAAGGTGAAAATAGAGAAAGTTGTGCTTGACCCATTGCAATGATGAGGAAACAGCCAGCTGGCAGTAGTGACCACACCTAATATAACAAATCACAAAGGATATTTCAGAGGCATCTGCCACATGCAAACCTCTGTTGAAAAGGCAGGAGTACAGCAACAACCCCAAATGACGTGTCAGTCATGCCCTGGTACTAGCTCTGCTTCAGAAAACGTACCAGTGTCACACCAGCACCACAGCATAAGCTAATCAGCCATGCATAAGAAACTTTTTCATTAAGAAATCAGGGGGGGTTACAGTTAGGATATACTATATTTCAGTTTGCTGCAACAACCTTGGACCAGTCTCCTTGTGCATACACACTACAAAAATCCTGAATTACACTACCTGAGCCTCAGCCAGTTCACAGACAAACAAGGGTAAGGAATTGCAATTATTTTTGCACAGGCTTTTTTTTTTTTCTGCATAAACCAATCATTGATGATCTCATGTCACTTCTCCAGTCTTCTATGCAGATGTAAGAATAGAAGATCTGTTCATCTGATTATTCTGAAATGCTAAGTAATTTTGGTGATGGTGGGAAAGCTCTAAGTAATCATTCACTTTTTGAACTATGTAATCTAGAGAGTATCCATCAGTTTAAGACCACAGGACCGGGATTCATTTTATCTACATTTAGTCACAGAAAACTTAGGCTCTTAGTCTAAATTAGGCTTCTAATTACTTTCTGTAAGTGATGGAGAGAGACAACCAATTCCAGATTCATTCAATCCTAAAACAGACAATTAAGATAAATGAAGGGCTGTCTGAGCAATCCTGTCTCACTTAGCTGGCCTCATGACTGGCTCAGACAAGACCCCTAACATTTATGTGGTTAATATGACATGATTGATTCTACCTCAAAATACACAGATCTCACTTTTCTACCATGTTCTACCATGTGTTTGCAAGGGAGCATTAAGTGTCTAGATGAAAATAAATTGCAAGCGTTTTCATAAGGCTAGTGCAATAGATATGCGCATAAAACCATGAGGGAAAAGCGAGGAAGTCTTGGTCCATTTGTCAGCAAGGGACATGGATATTCCACCACAATAGTTATTTGGATTAAAACTGAATAATCATCTCTGCTGAACAGAATAAGTAATTAGTACTAATCAGACAGTCAGTGATTCTGATGTAAGCCTATTGTAGGCTTTCAATGCTATAGAAGCACATATATGTAAAACTAAAATGCAAATGTATCAATGCGTGAGTAGGAGGATTTCTGCATATTACTTTTGACACACATAAGTAATTGTCAGCCACTACCAGATAATTAGGAATAATGACAAACTCTTTAACAAGAACCTCAGATTTCAGAGGGGGGAAATGGTGTCTAGCTCTGAATTTTGCTAAAATTTTTAATTATTTTCCAGAGACAGAGAACAAATACGTGCAGATTAAATCAGGCTTCTCACGCATGACCTTAGCCCCATGACACCAACCTGCTTCACAGGGCACTGGGATTGGCAGCCACCACCCAGGCGCCCTCAGGAGAGGCCAGTATGACTATAGGAACAGGCTTCCAACATTCTGTCACCTACATTCTGTCACCAACATTCTGTTACCTACCATGTAGGTAACTCACATACTTGTTTTGACAAAACTACACCTGCGTACCACAAAACTTGTTTTGAGTTTTTAAGTGCCTGGGATCCATATGCTGGCAATAACCAAAGTAGCATTTGAGATTCACTGGCATTCACAGATTCATACAATCATAGAATGGCTTGGGTTGGAAGGGACCTTAGACACCACCCAATTCCAACCCCCCCTGCCATGGGCAGAGACACCTTCCACTAGACCAGGTTGCTCAATGACCCACTCAGCCTGGCCTTGAACACTTACATTAGATCTGCATTTATAAGTAAAAGTTATGTAGTGTGGGGATGAATCTGACCAAATCAAGATATTACATTGAGTGTATGATGTGACATAGTGTTTTTTTCTGTCTTTTGTATCATATTGCAAGTTTTGCTGTGATTCATTTAGTCAACAGCAGGTCTTCTTTTTCAAATCAAAACATCAGCTTAGAAACTTCCCAGCCACAAAAGTTTAAAAGAAGGAAATGATATAAAATAAATTATTTTCATTTACTAATACAAGAAAAACATATTTTGAATTTAGGATTTTTGAAGACTACAGCAAGAATGAGGAAATACAAAATGAGAATCAGTTGTCCACAAGAGATATGATAAAATATCTGGTTTGATGCAAGAAATTACTTCTGTTTAGCTCCTATGAGCTCATAAGGAATAGCTTACATCTGCAACAGAGTGGAAGATAAAAGCAAAGGAACATGCTGAGACCTGCTGTCAAAGAACAGCACCTTATCAAGGCACAAAACAAGAGTCTAAAACCACAGAAATTCAGATCATCTTAAAACATCACATCATATCTGATCAAAGCTCACTTAATAGCTTTGCTTATATATTGACATGCAAATATTTGTAGACACGTGTCTCCAAGCAGACATGCCCTTGCTCTTCTCCACTGAACTGATGAGTGGGATGGCATTGTCCCCTTACCAGTGCAGCTGATAACAGAGTGGCAGCAACCCCCAGCTGACATGGAGCAGATGTTAAAGCCGCTTCTACCCTGTGCTAGGATGCATACAGTGGGATTTATCTCACTTTGCTTTTGATGCCCTGAGAGAAGACACCTGCATTTGGGTAATCACATGGGCTTCCATCACTGGCACTGGCAAGAAACAGGCACTTTCAGAGCTCAACTACCTAATCCTTACATAGACATTTCTCACCTTGTGCTTATACAAATCTATTTCCACTTTTATTTGGAACCTCTCTACCACATTTCCCAGCCTGGAAGAGCAGCTGCACTTCCTGCAAGGCAGCAAATTCTAATAGATGTGGATTGCTGAAAGCTTGCTACTTTCGTACATTTACTTATTTTTTATCCAGGCAAAGAAAAAAAAAGTGCTGGTTTTGTTATCCTCAGAAATATTGTCAGTTATTTTGAAGCCCTTAATACAGTAACCAACTACTACCCCACATAAGACACTTTTATAGTTTTTGTGATAACCTCTTCAGCAAAAGTTAATTGTCATTATCAAAAACATTTGAAAAGTCTTAAAATACAGCTTGACATTGATTTCCTGTCCTTTTGCTGATTGTTTCATTAGAGTTTTAGTCCTTTCATGCACTAAATCTGGTTTTGTGCCTTGAAGCAGAGATGTTATCTTGCCAATGGAAGTGTTTTTTACACCTTTTTCTTCCTTCTTTTGCAAGCGTGTGATGGAAAGACACAAATAGCTTAAAATGAAAACGTTTGCTCAGCAGACCTATTTCATGTAGTGGGGTATTTTTCTGATTAATTCTCCAACCTAGGAATTTTTGGAGCTTGCTTCTCATGGCTGTATGAACTTTTAAGCAGATGTATTTGCTTATTGATCACTTTGGTGGTTTTTGGTTTTTTGTTTCTTTTTTTATCTAATGCTTTGGGATATATGTCTAATTGATATAGTATGCTCTTCACACAGGCTTGTCAGTGCTGGGTGAACAATGTCCTTGTTTCCAGGAGTGAGTAACTCATTTCAGAGCCTTGAGGGTCCCAAGTTTGCCTGACCCTGTAAGGCCTCATGCATCTTGGAGCCTGCTTATTTTATGTAAGAAGAAGAAAATAATTGGTCCATGTTGATATTTTTCCCCAACTATGCAATACATATACCCATCCCTTTTTGTCCGTAAGAGGATTTATTATTGATAATGACCTAATCATCCTCTGCTTCATTGTCATTATGGTAACCGGCGGGTTTTGTTGAAATGCCTGTGAAAAAACAGTTTAAAGACAGAAGACAAGAAAAAAAAATCTCATTCTGAATATTTGGCAGTTTTCTAAGAAATAGCAGGGGAGAAACTGGAGATCTGAGGCATGTTTAGACTGCAGATCCAGTGAAGCTTAGGAAGACATGAGCTTGCTTTAAACAATCTGTCTCAGATACCACAAGCACCCAGAGGAGACCATGGGCTAATTTTTCTTAAATTAGCCCATGTGTTTCTCTCTGCTTCCTTAGCTCAGCTGTTTCCAGAATGTGAGCTGGGGGCAGGTGAAACATTACAAAACTGACCAAGCTTACTGCCAAAGGAAAATCACATCTGCCCCAGCACAGCCAGGAGCAAACCTTGTTCTGCATATCATTTCCTTAGTGTGGATGTTCAAAAGGAACTGTCAGGCTGCAGAGATCTAAAGTAGAAATGAAATTATTGTGTTAAAGGATTGCCTTACCCTTAAGATTCTCTAGAGCCTGACCCTGCAGTGAGGTTCATGCCATGGTTCCCTCTTTATATGATCCAAGAAGCCAAGACAACAAGTGCTTTCATCAGGAAAAGCACAGGTGTATAATGAATTTATACTACAAGTAACCATCTGCCAAACATCTGTTCGAAGTTACAAAACCCAGGAGAAAGCCAGGCAGCTTTTGTCAATCTCTAGTGTTGCATTTTGAAAAAATTACTTCAAAGAGTCTTTTGGTAGCTCCATATTCAACTGCTGATTTCTTTCTAGCTGCTGTAATTGATAAGCCTCCCCATTACCTCTAGGTCTTTAGTTATTAACTCTTAACAAAAAAAAAAGAGAAAAAGAGAGAAATATTTCCTGTTTTAAGATTAAACACAGTTTTGTGTGTTTGAAAGGTAAGCTATGAAAGACATTCAACATCTCTGATTAGATGTTCTCCCAGAAAACAACCCCTATCTTACCAATGCCCAGGCATAATAATGTACCTCTTTCACAATTTGTCTTTCAATATTCAAACAATAAATGACTGTCCTGAAGGATTCATAAATTTTAAGATTGAAGGGACCATTAAACTATGATATCTAAATGTTACAAGTTCACCCAGTAAGCTTACAGAAGACCCATTAATTGTATTTAACTAAATCATTATACCAGGAGGGCCCTTATTTTTGACTCAAACCCATTCAGACAGAGAATTTAGTAATTATTTCAATGCTGTCTTTTAGAACCCTATGGCAGACACTTGTAAATATTTACAACTAAATTTCAATTCTACTTGCAGCATCGTCTATCTGATGTTTCCTGTCACACCTATTGAAAGGTGAATACATACATTGCATTACCAATCAAGCAAAAGTTTAGTGTGAAGTCTGTAAGTAACTCTCCTGTCCCCAGTTTCACAAACACAGTAAAAATGGTACTATGGAAATGCTGATACTTTCCTTTTTTATACTGAAAGTTATTACTAGTTTTTGGGAATAATTTTTCCCTTAGAGTTGTTCAAAACTTTTCCTTTATAATTCTATTCTTGGGAAAACAAAAGCTGATGGTATGAGAAGATCCTGTAGAAAAGCCACCCAGGGGAAAATTCTTGTTGGATTCCTGAAACATTACTAACACAACTAGTGGAATGTCTCTCTTATCCTTCTGTACTCCCTATCATGCCATTCAGGTTTAGGAAAAAAAAAACCTTTTTAAAATAAGGTCATTTACTTATGTGAAATGGGAAGCCTATATTTTAATAATTGATTGATTGATTATTCACAGTATTCATGAATAGAGCCTGGTGGCTACTTTTGAGAACAGCAATGCCCTGTGTTTCATCTTCTGCCACAGCCGGTAGTTGCCAGAGAGCCATTATCCAGATGGATGAGAGAACATTGATTTGTGACACCTATATTTTGGAAGGATGGACTATGGGAGAATTAAGTAACTTATACACTTCCCACTAAAGCAGAGAAACTCTTTTTTTTTTTTTTTTAAGTAGATTCCTGTGTCATTGCTGCAGCATTCTGAGTGCTTTACAATTTTAGCTATGATTGTTTATCCATCTACCCAGTTTGTGTCCTTGGTGAAGATGTACAACTGCCCTCATTTTTACAGAGAAAGAAAGAGGGAGAGAGCAAAAGCAAGTGAGGGAAAGTCAGGACCAGTTGTCTGAACAAGAAGCTACTTTATGAGATGTGAATTTTTGGCATGTTTTTATAGTGACCTTAAGAAAACAATGTTGCTGAGCTGCTCCAGGGTATTAGCTATTACTGTATGTAATATACCTCACAAGAGTGGAACAAATATAATTCTAATTTGCTTTGCATTACACCCACTGTTAAAAAATGGCACTACTATAACAAATGCTCTTTAGTTTCTTCATTTGTAGCTAAATTCATAAATCTCAGTAACTATAAATGTAACTCAAGGTCAGAGTTACTACAATAACCCATTCATTTTGTTTTCCTTTCACTAAATCCATTATCTGAACAAATCATTAGGTGACCTTTTTAGTTACAGCAATTCAATAAAACTTACATTAGATGGAGTTTCAGGAACATTAGTCTAATGTGCTTTAAAAGATCACCTTCTCTGAGCAATATAATAAGTTTGTGTGAAAAGCATAAAGCATGTAATATGTAATAAAATCCAGCCTTTAATGAACCATCTAGAAAAACTGACTCTTGTTATAATTCAGTGGAAACCCTCCCTTAATTAATGGATAAGAAACCAACAGTAACCACTGGTTGTTTTTTTTGATTATATATTTAGCTTGTTTTTCCTTTTAAAATGGATGCTCCTGCTTTATAATGCTAAAGAAATTACAGTTTAGATGACCTTGGTTACAAGAGTAATATGCTTTGAAAATTCCTACTTAAAGCTAATTAAAAAGGGGTCTCTGACTACTAGTTAGTACCAATTGCATTAAGATACTGCTTAATTTTCCAAAGTGGTAGTCAGTCAAGATTGTAAATTTAATAAATTGTCTTAGATGTTTGATGAATGCTGGTTTTCTTCACCAGACATAAGACTAAGAAATACCTTGAGGCCAGACAGATAAACAGCAAATAAAACACAGCTCCAGCTATCAAGCAGGAAATTTTTATCAGGGAAGATTGCACAGGCTCACTAAAATCCGTGATTTCCATTAAGAATATAAGGCATTCATCTGACTCTCTTTGCAACTAAAACAGGAATAATCACTTAAAAAACCAACTGAAATTCTCTGCATCTTGTGCTTCCAGACTGCTGTCAAGAAGAAAACTAGTCTAACTTTTATTTCTAATCAGTCTAGGGAGGTCTGCATGCAGAAAGAGAAGCAATAATAACTTTCCACCAGTTCAGCATCAGCAATCAGTCATTTCTCCTGCAGATGTATGCACACGGGAACATGAGCCAATTTGAGTAAAGGTCAGGACATATCAAAATATCGAACTAAATAAGTTCCTCTTGCTACTAGGGTTTATTAAGAAGACTTGCATTCATTCAGTCTGTGGGCATTTCATTTAGCTCCACATTTTTCCAAATACTTGTGTGTCTGTCACCCAGGGAACCATCTGGACACCTATAAACTTTTCAGGATCTTCTCTTAATTGCTCATGGTAATTATTTACTTTTCCCAATAAGTACCTGTACTGCTGATTTGAGACAGAGGCACCGAAAACAACAAAAAAATTTTAGGATATGTCAGAGAACTCTTTTACTATTTACAGATTGGATTTTCCATCCCTGGAAGCATTCAAAACCAGGCTGGATGGGGCTTGAGCAACCTGGACTAGTGGATGTTGTTCCTGTCCATGGCTGGGGGTATGGAACCAAATGATCTTTAATTTTCATTCCAACCCAAACCATTCTAGGACCCTTATTCTACGAAATAAAAAAGTTTTTAATTGCAACATTACAGTTAATTAATAGATAGATGGAATGTAAAGAAACACTTTAAATATGACAACGAAATTCTTGTTTTATTTTTCAAATTGCACCTTTCATTAGTAGGTTTATTAAATCACACAATAATTTTAAGAATACTATGGGGTCATATTGCTTTCAGTAACAGATAACATTTTTTTTGTTTCTGTGGTGAAGCCAATTGCATAATCTGTCATCTCCCACAAGCCACTTTCATATTAGCAAACAGTGCATTTAAACAGCAATCTCTTTGATTACCCTATCAATAACTTCACAGCACTTCTCTGCTAAATTTTTGTGTAACATATTTATTTGAAATCTTAAGAATGAGAAGAATGTGAGTTCTTATGCTTAGGCTTGATAAGTTAAATCAAAAAAATCACCTAGCTAATATTTTTCTCTATTACAGTAGTCAGTAGATATTAATTAAAATGAAATTTTTAAAAAGTTATAAGGAATACTCAGTTTTCAGTTACACATTTAGTTCATAATCCTTTATCACCCTAAGCACAGTTTGATGTATCACTTCCACCATGCCCTCTCATGTAATTTTTTTTCCTTATAGATATAACCTGTTGTCTTGTAGGCTTATTTATTATTGTCATGTGAATTACTGAGATATGTTAAATGGTCTGTTAGTTTTTCCTAGCTGTTCTGTGAAATTTAAGAGATTAAAAAATTTGATTCCAAGGGAACTGCAAGTTATGCTGTGTTGCATACAGATCAGCCAGTGATCTATGTTTATTTTTCTTAAGTGAAGGATCACCAATTCACACAGGTAATCCAAAAACCCTTCACTTTATCATATGCTTTGCATGTTTTTCCCAGATCCTAGACAACCCTTCCTAAGATGAATTTACAATGTCATATTATCTAAGGTATCTCTGACTTTCAATCATATCTAAAATATGAATATAATTTCATATCTGCCCTTTTAGCTCATTAGAGAATTAATACATCATGGTCAAAATAATGTGGTTTTGCTTTTTCTTCCCTATTGCTAATAATATCAGTTTCAGTTAGAAAAATAGTGGTCTCCTTTAACTATTTTTAAGTCAGCTATTTTTTCCTTGACAGAAAAATTCTTTTAGATTATAAATTTTCCAGGAAACAATAATGAAGTTTTTAAATTCAATTATATTTCTTCTCTTTAGTAATGGAGTAGGTCTTAAAAATTTCACCCTGGAAAATCAGAAAAAATACAAAATTTCAAAGACAAGGTAATAAAATCATATATCCACATACAGTTCAATTGTAATAACACTGTAGTTTGACTGAAACAATACAGTATTAATAGATTATGAGTCATCAATAAAAACTATCAATTTAGCTACCAGTTTTAAAAGCTTCATCTTTTAAAAATATCCTTTAATGAAAAACCCATATATTTTATTTCAACTGCAATCAAACTCCCCAGGAATAACCGCGTTTGTCCGATACAAATGAAACTTGCTAAAAATTTCTAAAGTACTGTTCCTCAGACCTTATTTTTGTCATTGGAATAAATCAGACATACACTTATTTTTGAGAATACAGTGATAATTTAAGTAGTACAAATAGTTGCACATATATAACAGAGATGCCAAGGAAAAAGCAATGCTACAATCCTCAAAGACTTTACAACTGTTGATCCAAAATGCAAAAGTGCTTGGCCACTTAAAGGATGAAGCTGTGTTTACTAACTTTCTAGCTGGGAGGTTAAATAGGAAAGAATCAACTGCAAAACATATGTGAGCAGCCTGGCTTACCCACTTCTGTAAGTCCCTTAACAGCTGGTGTGGAGAAACCTACTGTCATGTTGCTGAGCCACTGATGGGGATGAAGAGAAAAAAGTCAGTAATAGTTTTCAAAGATCTCTCATGTAACTATGTGAAATCAAAGTCTTCAGGAAAAACCTCAGTGTGGCCTGGCCTTTTACTGGAATGAGGAAAGATTAGGGGTTTTAATAGATGCCATAGCAACTGAGTATCCATAGAGGTTGATGTAAATTTATTAAGTCCATCTTAATAAGAGAATAGGCTTTAGAGGGGCTGAGGACATCATCTTACAAAGACATCAAAGAAAGAAGAAAGCTGATATAACTGGCAGAGAAAAAAAGAAGCACAAGGAGATGGTTGTGATGGATAGGTAGGGAGAATAGATATAATTTACAACTTTGAAGGCAAACAAGGGGAGCTGGTATTTGCTATATATATATATAAATTTTAAATGTAGGGACAAGCACATGGAAGAGACAGGAGGCACTACAGTATGATGACAGTCATTTGACTGAGCTGGTCAGGGTCAAGCCAGTATCAAAGGACAGTACCTCTCTATCTATCAGCATGGGGGTGTTACTTTAGAAAAAAAATTCATGAGAAGACATCCACCAAAGATCACTGCAGGCAAGTCCAGACCCCAAATGTTTTGAGCCATCTGTGCTGCATTACACAGTCATAATGAAGACAAATACAGGCACATTTTATGCATATCTGGATTGCTGGGAAAATAATGGTAGTTGGGGGGCATTTTGGGGTTGGATTTTTTTGGGTGTTTTGTTGTTAGGTAGGCTGTTTCTTTTTAAAAACAAACAAGCAAACCCAAAAACCAGCAGCAAAGTAGCAATTTCACTTCTGTGACCTCCATTCCAGGCCCTCTGAATAAAGTTATGCCACCCACATCAAAAGTGCTACTCCTGCAATTTATTTCCCAGCTAAACTCTCAATGAATCCTGTAGCATGCAGCAATGAAAACTATTTTTTATGTAACCCCATTAGATTAGAGGGTCTCCTTTTTAAACTTGCCAAATATTGTGTCCTTCCCTCTTGCTTCCCTTCTGTCTTTCTCTCTAAGTGTTGCTCTTTACCTTCCTGTCCCACAGTTTGCTGCCCATCCATGATTTGATTATAATTCCTATGATTCTGTTCATCTTTTGGACTATTCTAGAACAATAGCTATTGACAACTACTTGTTGTCCAGAGATACTGTGAACTTGTGGCAACCTCATCCCTGGAGCTGCTCAAGGCTGGGCTGGACGGGACTTTGAGCAACATGGTCTAGTGGAAAGTGTCCCTGCCCATGGTAGGGAGATAGGAGCTAGACAATCTTTAAGATCTTTTCCAACTCAAACCATACTATGATTCTATTTATTGGTCCAAGATCCCTGTCATTAGCTCATAGGAGATATATATGTCCAGAGACTGCTGATTTAAACCTTTCCTATCTGCTTCTGAGGGTTTCAGAAACCAGAATTATACAAGAAATATCAGAGACAAGAAGTTTAGAAAATATTTTTCCCGCTCAAAATATACTTCATAGCTTTGCTCTTCAGTTATCCCTGTCAGAGAACTATCTCTTCTCATATTCACATGCTCAAATACAAACACCAAAGCTTCTAAGAGGACAGGACTGTCTATTTTATTATTGATAACACGTAAGTGCTTATTTCATCGCTTATAGCAGTATTTCTACACATGAGTTTAATAGTGGTGGCAAAAACAACCACAAAGCATTCAATTTATGACTTCAAGAATGCTGCATGAACAAGGTGTATATGAATTAGGTAGAATAAGAGATTCACTTAGACTGGCAGCAAACTGTGATGCCAATTATTCCAACCTTGTCTTCAAGTTGAGCTAATTTCAACTTTAGATGGAGTTGCTCAGGGCCTTTTCCTCCTTACATCTGAATTATTTCATTATTTCCACAGCTATAGATGAACAACCTCTGTGGGCAATCCTTCCTTCCTTTTCCCCTCAGTATGATTTGTGTGCATTGCTTCTTATCCTTTCACTGTGTCTCCCTCAGCCTGCCTGTTTTCTCTCTGACCTTTCACTAGGTATTTGAAGACAGGGATAAAACTTTTCCTTTACTATTTGTTTTTCAGTCTGAACAAACCTGGTTCCCCCAGCCACAAGGACAGCACTCCAGATGCAGCCTCACCAAGCATCAAACACATAAAAAAAAATAATTTCCTGCCACCAGGCAGCTATACATTTGTATGGAGTTATCTTTTAACAGCAAAGGCCCAGTGTGACTTGTATTCAATTTGTTGCCCACCAGAACTCCCAGAATATTTTAATGGACCTGCTTTTTTCCAGTTGTTCCCCAGTTTGTACTGTTGTAAGGGGTTAACTCCATCCCAGTTTCAGAACTTCACATTCACTTTTGTTGAACTTCACAAAGTTTCTGTCAGCCCATTCCTGAAACTTGCGAAGATCTCTCTGAAGATTTATGCTGCTCTCCCACATATTAATTACCGCCCCCAATTTGATGCTGTCCATGAGTTCTCTGAGACTGGTTTCTTCCCATGGCCTAGGTCACTAATGATCAGTGAAAAACATCTGAGGACTGTCACTTGTAAAGGCCATCAGCAAGGCTTTAAATCCCTAATTTCTACCCTCTATCCAACCTGCTTTTCATCACTTGCCCATTTGCTCATCAGGGAAAGGCTCCGGATTGATATAATTGCTATTTTTGATTGTCGCTATGTTGATCTTTCTTGCTTTCTATCTGGATTGCTATTTACCTAGGTCTTAATTCTGGCCTTTAGCTTGAGTTTTAAATTCCTGACCAAAATTTAAACATTTGTGTCTATATGAAAGGTAGAAAAATTATAAGGTCTCATTTAGCTAACTGGCTCCTGAAGATAAATTAGTGATAAAATGTTACTTTTTAGTTTCGTCTTTCCCACTTCCTAATGCCAATGTATTATCCCTAAGAATTTCCACAATTTTCTTTGCAGCTCTAGCAATGCCTTGTTTACCAGTTTCATAATGATTACTTGCTGATTTTTTCATCAGGTTGTCTCATCTAGAACAGAGCACATACTGCTTGCTTTAACTAAAGATAACTGTAATAAAATACACTTTCTATTTGATCCAGTCTTGTAACAATCAATACAATCGACCTCTCAGTTGGGTATCTGGTGTAGCAACATTTCATTGCAGCACATCTGCCCCCAAAGGCAAGGGAAAGACAAGTCTGAGACAGAGGGAGGAATGGTGTAAACGCGCAAACAAAAAATGTGGGACTAGATGAACAAGGTCATGCTAGACCACCAAACATTTTCAGAAAGCTTTACACAAACAGCCAGGTATTAAAAATTTAATTCAAAAGATGCTTCATTACAGAAATAACTTATCCAAAAAGACAAAGGTTTTCTTTTTCCTTTTGTCCTCCATCCAAAGATATTCAAGGTCCATTTCTTGAATTGTAGCATGAAGGACATTAAATTATCAATCAAAGCTAACAGCCCATACACTGAAAGGTTCATTTTGCAGGAATGGATATTACACGAGGTAAGAAATTTCTCTGAATGCTCTTATAGATGCTCATTCAAAACTTCAGTGTCCACAAAGGGATTTATAAAGATGCTGACTGAAAAAACACACAGAAAATAAATCCTGACAAAGGCTTCTTTTTGTAGTCTGTATCTTATTTGCACTCCACCACCTTTTCTCTACAGAGATCAGCCACACCACCCCACCCTGTTCAGTACCCCATATATGTAAATCAGGAGATGGAAAGTCTGATTTACACTTTAAATCGAAAGAGAACATTTCCAACCTAAAAGGGGGCTGTTTTCTGCAACAAAAACCTGGATTAAATCACAATATTCACTGCAGTCAGTGACAAAACCCTTGTCTTCAACAACAGGTTTCCAAGTTAAAGGCAGCTCTCCCTCACACAAGGGAGGAACCATATCACTCCTTCATAAACAATTCCTTTCCACCTTGGTGTAGCCATCCTAAGATAACCTGGTGCAAGTAAAAATGTTAATATTTTGTTCAGATACAAAAATACCAACCAGAAAGCCTCAGTACGTGTTGATTGCCAAAGTTTCAGCTCACAAAATCTTGGCAGAGGTAGAACAATGAAGTGCTGAATACTGCATGGAATGGAGATACACATATGATACTAAAAGAAAACAGTGTTTTGTAAGCTGATCATGTCAGACAATCTGTCAGGCCTTGCCAACACGCTTCTGATCTGAGTTCTTATTTTTCAATAGACAGCAATAATTTTTCTACGAATTAATGTTTGTTCACTAAAAGACCCAGCTGCAACAGTGAAGACAACATCGTGAGTGCACCTGTGGCTGCCTTCTACCTGTTCCCCCCTTGATCTGATTGGTTAATATTGGACTCTTCTCTAGATAAGTCTGCAAGAGTTACTTCAAATGCCATCTCCTAAAATGCTGAGACTGAAGTTTCTGTGCAGTAGTTGCTCAATGGTATTTGTAGTACTTTTCTCTGCACTGTAGGCTTGCACAGTGAAGAAAACAAACACAGTTCTAAGGAAGTTGGAGGAGGAAGTCTCCTTGTATTTCACTGAACTAGATGAAGAAGCAGGGTACTTCAGTTTGAAAGCCTGTTATGAACCATAGAACTCATCACTTATCACTTCAATATTAAATTTCAGTACAAAACGAGCAGAAAAAGTTTGGTCCTTAGATGTATGAATAGAGGAACATCATGGAAAATTTAGGCATTTAAATTTTCCCTCTATAAAGAAATTTTAGTACCATTACAAGAACACTGAATCGAGGACCAGCGTCAGGAATGCAGCAGTGTTATGAAGAATTCAAACAAGAGCCACAAAAAGTGACTTGTGAAGTGGAAAACAGACACTTAGTGAAATTTCAGGAGTTTGTCTTATTAGGGTAGGAAGTGAATCAGGCATTTCATAGTGTTAGTGTAAATATCTCTGACAGTGGTGGCAGGTATTTCAGTCTTGCTGACAAAACTCTGAAAAGTCTCATTAGCTAGAAGATTTATTTTTCTAGCAGCAAAATATTAGGTTATAAGCAAAAGATTGGTCTTGGCTTTTCCTGAAATTATTAAAGGCAGGTCAATTATGTTTGCAAAAAGAATATAGAAATTAAAGAAACTGGATTAAAATATACAGTCTGTGTAAAGAAAGCTGGATGACATCTTGGCCAAAGATTATATCTGATCTTGAATATATGAATCTTAAGAGTCTTGTGCATTTGTTGCATATCATCTCATTTATTTTCCAAATTTCTAAGGTTGTCAGGAAAACCTTAGCCCATGGTGGACATATGTGCTTTTTTGTACCCCTAAGTATTTCATTCCATGTGGTTTGAATTAGATTGAGATGAATGTGGATTACATTTGAACTTTAAAACTCATAAATATCTGATCTGATAAGTATTTAAGCAAGCAACTATCTTCAAACCCCTGTAAGGATCTGGAATTAGTCTGGAGGTAATATTAAAGAATTCAGAGATAGTCAGAGACAGTCAGGCTCTTGTCTGAAAAAGTGACATTGGCAGTGACAGGATGACATTTCAGTTTGAGCCATTAACCAGTCTTGGACAAAAGAAAATCATAAGGAGATGAAAAGCAAAAGAAACCTCAGTAGGAAATGCATAGAAGTCTTTCATTTCCATCAGAAAAGTTTTCAAAACAAAGGGGAAAAAAAGCGCCAGTCATGTATTGTTACACTGGAAATACTTTTTTCCCTAATCTAAGATATGAAACAAAAAAGCCCTCTGCAGTCTGGTACTTGATCAACCAAAAGTGATGGTTCTACGTTGATGTTTGGACTCGATTATGTTAAAGGTCTTTTTCAACCTTAATGATCTATGAAATATACTAGAAGATGGTGGTGGTGGAGTTTATTTTTTTATTTTATTCCCCCCTCCTATGTTTCTCAGTCAATTATCACCCCCAAAAGTTTCCCCAAGGCATAATCACGTAACCATTTTGTATATCACAGAAGATGTCACCAAGCCGCAGTGTTCATCAGCATCTGTCAGATGTGGACTCCTGCTTCTGCAGCCAAACTGCAAGCATGGGTTCTTCCAGGTACTACTCAGTCTGCCCACGTCCCAATCCAGTTCTTACCAACAACCTTCAACAGCGGTGGAAACTATGGAAACCAGTATTGGAGCTTGGCTGGGAAAACTGGAAGATATTAAGCCCCCTCAGCGAAAGAATCATCAAACTGCCTGTTTAGCCAGTTGAATGTAGAAAGAAAGCTTTGGGTGACTTGATAGGCAATAGCTTACATTGATTTAAGGAGCGAAAGCTAGCAATTAACACTGCTAAATGTTAGCAGGGGGCAGGGGTGGGGGAGTGATGAATAATCTGACTGCAGTTCTAAGGGGAATTTCTCCACTTGGAAAAAAAAATATTCACACCAGAATTTGGCAGGACATTAGAGTTAATCACCACTATTCTTCATACAATCTTTAATGATCACAAACAGTCAGGACCTCCAATTTACATCTCATTTACAAGATGGTATCTTTTAGCAGCATGAAGCCTCCTAACACTCTCAACTATTAAATGATTAAAGATTTATTCTTGCAGTACCTAGATTTTCTCAATCTAACCTTACTTACATCTGCTGCAATTACAACATGAAGATGCTTAGCCTGTGTTTACGGAAAAACAAGGATGTGTTTACACTTCATGAGTTTTTCCCTTCAAGAGGCTAAAATTGATCCTTATGAGAGAAAACAGCATCCTTTCTTTTCCTTACAGCAAAATATGACAAAAACCACTGTGCTAGTCTCTGTCGGTGAAGCACTCTCTAAAGAAGCAGATGAACAGACCAGATGTACACAGCTTGTCTGATACCTTGCTGCTTCAATAATTTTCATTGCAGTAAATGTTGCTTAATGCTGGTATAATTTGTTGCTCAAAGGAAGCAATTTTAGTTTCCTTTAATGCTGTTACGATGATGCCTGCTCTTTTCCTGAAAGACTCAGGACATCTCCTACCTGTGGAGCAGCTTGGAGGTGAATCTGACTTTACAACCCCGAAAGGAAGCAGAAGGCCAGGGACATCTGAGCACGGGGTCACTGTGAAAAGCCATGAAAGCCTGGATAGCTGTAAGCCAGCACAGCTCGTGCTGTGCATCAGCAGACATCAGCAACTGGCAACTGCTGGGGTAGCAGTCCTGTATTTACTTGGCATGCGACTCCTTTATATTGACAGCTCAATTTGATTAATGGTCACAACTGGTTGAAATGCTATTTGCATAAAATATACTTTGCACTGAAAGTAATTTTTAATAGGAGACACACATAATTTGAAAATGTTGCTTGGAGGGCTATTTTTCTTGGGAAAGGATTTAAAATAAAAAGTAAAAAGATACATATTAGTGTGTGTATTTATGTCCTCCTTGCCTCCAGTTTAAGCTCTTTTCAGATGTTCAAAGACCATCTTGATGTTACTGAAGCGTTCCATTTCAGTTCATGGTGTGAGGACTTTTAAGAAGATTCTTGTCTGAGCAGTTGAGTGATTTGGGGACCAAGTAGGGTTACCTTTCTGGTTTGGACAACTCACCTGCTAGGCTCAGGACTTTGTCACTTTATAACATCCCTTAGAGTTTGCCTGTCACAGCACAGAAACAGTGTTTGATGCATAAAAAATTAGTAAAACTAACCCCCAAAGTGAATCAATCACTCAAAATTCTCATGGGCTACTTTTTGTAATACCTTGTGCAGACTGATGCATCCTTTATATCATCTATCTGTCTTGGCTGGAAGCCCTTTTGCTTGAGCAAGATTATCCCATCAAAACTAAAACTATATCTTATACATATTTACTAAATATACAAATACATTAAATTTTCTAATATAAATATTTACTAAATATTCCAAACCTATATCTTATACCTAATTGTAGTTCAGTACAACAACCTTTCCCTCTCTTCTGTGTTCAAGCAATGTAGCATTGTAGAAGATGTATAGGTGAGCATTAGAGGGGAAACACATATTTAAGCAAGGGCACCAATTTGTTAAAACTTTCTTTGCCACACGAGTGCAACAGCTCTCCCTTGATACATTACTTGCACTAATTAGACACTCATCTGCAGTGGGTTCACCCTGGCTGGATGCCAGGCACCCACCAAAGCCTCTCTATCACTCTCCTCTGCAGCTGGATGGGGGAGAGAAAATATAATGAAGCGTTCATGGGTTGAGATAAGGACCATTCGTAAATACCATCATGGGCAAAACAGGCTAGAATTAGAGATATTAATTGAATATTACTAACAAAATCAGAGCAGGATGATGGGAAGTAAAACAAACCTTAAAAATTATTTCCGCCCACCCCTCCCTCCTTTCCAGCTCTACCTCCCCACCCAGCAGCATAGGGAGACAGGGAATGGGGGTTATGGTGAGTTCATGACATTATTTCTCCTGCCGCTCAGAGAGAGAAGTCTTTCCCCTGCTCCAACATGGGATCTCTCCCATGGGAGATAGTGCATCACTGGGTAGGGATTTGTATGTTCTCATTAAATAGGAAAATTCACCCCAAAATTAGTGGTGAATGCATTGAAAATTTCTTTTGTCTTCAATTAAAAGTTGACCTGTAAAGCACCAATTTTGCAAAAGTGTGGTCTTGTCAAGGAGTATTCCTGAGCAATGGAGAAGTCCCACAGTTCCTATGCACTCTCAGAATGCAGAACAAATGAAATCTAATAAAACATATAATACTGAAATGAAGTATTGCTGCCACATGAATGAACACAGTCAGGCACACAAGCTCAAATAGTGCTCTTTAGGTCATTTGAGATCTCTCATATGAAATATTTTCCCTGCTGTTAACCAGTGTTTACTTTTGTGCTTTTGTGTGCACTAGATTAATGACAGGAGAATGATAAATATAAATGTTATTTTAAAAGATTTATCTCTTCAACATATAAGAACAATGAATTCTAAAGTGAATACAAGGTTGCTAATCTGTCATGTACAGGCTTGCACTTTCCCCATTTGCGGAAGAGCACTGTCTCGTATTAATGTACAGGATTTATCTGGATTTCTTAAAGTGTTGAGAGAATATTTCTATTATTTAAATAGAATTTTTCTGTAGAAATAGTGGTCATTCTTCGGTTCATTGCCCAGAGAAGATATCCCCTGTAGCCCCCTGATATGCTTAACAGGGGCTTTTTTAAGCACATTGCCCTCTTTCATCACGCACTAACCTTCAATAAATCAGAATAATTTACAATGAGAGTTCCGCTCTCAGAAATCTGCTGCTGTAACAAAAAGTTCCAATGTGATAGGGCAAAATTCTGTTAACTGCAGTGCAACAATGTGAATCGCCAAATTTGAAATGAATGAGCCTTATAATGCTTCAGGCATAACATTTTAGTGGCTGAAGAATTTGACACTGCATGCATTTCGAGTTTCTATAATCCTATACTTATCCTGACAGCAGAGAATCTCTGCTCAACAACAGGAACTACACAGAGGAAATTATTAAAATACACTGCACTTCTACAGAAAAGAAAGTCAGCTTCACAACTGTAGCTCTGTATTGCACACCTGTAACATGGAATCTGCTTTTAGGTTACCCATTTATTCTATATTTTCCCACCAAGATCCTCAACAGCTTTCATATTTAAATACCTCAGCCCTTTGAGAAAAGAGAAAGACTTCATGAGATTGGGTTTTCTTTCAGACGTGCTCATTCCCAAGAGGAACAGTTATGCTGAAGACTTTGGGTTTAGAGCTGGCATAAATGAAAGCCCCATAAGGCAAATAAATTTCTACAAAGAACAGAAATCATTTTATCTAAAAGACAACTGGTTTGTTTCCATCAATTCTGAAACCTACACAATACTCAACTCTTGTCTGTTTCCCCATGAAATTAATTTAGCCCACAGTTTCTCTAGACAGTACCATTCCATTGACTTGAAATTTTTTTTAGGGACAAAACAGAATTGTACCACCTTGAAAGATGCCCAAAACACAGTTAAAATCCTTAACATTTTTGCTGTCAGAACAAGTGTGGAGTAACAGAAACACATTTATACCCATAGGTGGTGTTTGCTTTTGGAGTGTAATACCCAAATCCCACCTTAAGTCAAGGAAGGGTCTGAAGTACCTAAGGCAGCCCTGTAGCTGTACCAAGCTACAGGCAGAGTAGAAGATCATTCACATTCAAAGAAGGATTCAGCCCATCTATTCTTTCTGCTGGTTTCACAGGGAGTCTAGAGTAACTGCATGCCAGTAGGAGATACCTCAGTTTTTGCAGATACTGCTGTTTCCGTCTTCAGAAAAAGATCTTAGTATTGAAGTTGGGCAGATGTGAATTTCAGAGGTCCAAAACTGAGATTATCTAACAATGGCAACATCGAGAACTGATGAGAAGTTTCCCTTACATTACATTTAAGTGAATAGGTAAGAGGGAAGAAAGAGCAACTGCCCTTCAAGCTGCATTATCTGTCTCTTTTCCATTCTTAAGAAATACTCTTTATCACATGGCCTTGAAAGACCTGAAGCAAAGCATATGGCAAGCATAAGTGCATTTAGATTTATTTTAGCTCTCAGTAGTATGCTAAAAACACTCCTATTTTCTCTAACAGTATATTAATAGGAAGACCTCAGTGTAATTATTTCTTTCTCCAAGTAAAGTTAATCCTCTATATTTTGCTTCTGTTTTTTCCTAAATGAAGCTTGGCTGAGTACACTATGCCAACACTGAAAATGAGGGCACTCTGCACTGTGGGACATCCCCGATGGTGTGATAGGGATTTACTTCCTGTTTCGTTGTGCTTCATCACTCGCAGTTGGAAGACACCATATATGTAAAAAATTGTGAAAATATCAGATACAGTGCAGTTACCTCACAGGACAAGAATTCCAGCATCATTCCCACACAGGATAAAATACTAGAACTAATAAAAAAAAAGTATCTAGCAACTGCAGACAAAAAGGAACAATAACATACCAGGAATTGTCCTCTCTCACCTGCTCTGAGAATGGGTACTCTGCATGGTGGCTGATACTGGATGGATTAAAGGAGGAATGAGAAGAAAAAGCTACTAAAATAACATCCAGATAAACAAATAAATAAAGGAATACTACCAAAGGATAGCAACAGAAACATTTATCTTGAAAGTATGTACATAGAGAAATACCAGGAGAAAGTAAGACCACTGGGCTCTGATCCAAGATCATTTTATTGTTACATCTGAGCCTCCTGTGTTTATTCATGAAGAAAAGTGATGGCTACTCTTTCACTTACATATTCTTGATGGGTTTTGCCTGATGATTTACCTGCACAGATGGATCCCAGAAGTATATACGCTGCTTCTGTGCTGAGCAATACACCAGGAAGCCAGCTTTGTCTGAAGTCCTCTTTCAGTACTGAAGCCTCAGTTGCAGCTCATCAGTAGCTGCTTTGCCCCCACATGTTGCTAACAGTGTAATAAATAAGGACTGGTTCATAATTGCTGTTTCATAGAACCATTATGAATCAACTCAGTGGAGGTGATTCTCCTCCTCTGCTCTTGTGACACCTCACCTGGACTGCTGCATTCAGTGCTGGGATCCCAGCATCAGAAGGACATGGATCTTTTGGAGCAAGTTCAGAGCAGAGCATGAAGAGGCTCAGAGGGCTGGGGCACCTCTGTTATGGAGACAAACTGAGTGAGTTGGGGTTGTTCAGCCTGGAGAAGAGAAGGCTCCAGGGGGACCTTAAAGAACCTTTCAGTACCTAAGGGGCCTAAAGGAGAGCTGGAGAGGGACTTTTGACAAGGGTGTGAAGTGACAGGAAAAGAGAGAATGGTTGTAAACTTAGAGAGTAGGTTCAGACTAGATACAAGGAAGAAATTTTTTACTGTGAGGGTAGTGAGGCACTGGCACAGGTTGCCCAGAGAAGCTGTGGCTCCCCCATCCCTGCAAATTTTCAAGGCCAGGTTGGATGGAGCTCAGAGAAACCTGGTGTACTTGAACGTGTCCCTGCCCTGGCAAGGGGCTTGAAACTAAACAATCTTCCAATCCAAACCATTCTATGTTTCTAAGTATAATTATTTGTAAAAAATATAATTCCAAAAAATATTGGACATTTAACCAGTGTTAACAAATTTCAAATGGCATGTGTTTGAACTGAGTCACCTATTTTTCAGCTGCTCACAAAATCAGTTATATTTCCACTGCCTGAAGAGATTCCTCCAAGTTACTTTGTAGCCAGGTCCCAACACTAACCATGCAATTTCAATTATGAAATTAGAATAAATGCTTAAGATACAAATGAATTAACCACAGCAAAAGACTCAGACCATTTGAGTCTCTGGAAATTCTTGATGCACATAGGGAGTGTTTGATCAGGCCCCAGAACAATTAACATCACAACCCTCAAATCAACATAGAAACTTCTCAGAAGGAAATATATGGCTGGCAATATTTCTGTCAGCATTTTTTTTCACCTGCTGACTCTTCTTAGCTTTACTATTTTTTTTATTTATAATCTTCCTTAAGTCACATAATAAGAAACCAGTCAACGAGGTATATTTTCACCTTAAATTCCCTTTTTCTTCAAAACCCCTGCACTGCACACAAAAAACATCATGGGTGACTTACTAGCCATCTCAATGTCAGCAGTAGGGAGAGCTGGATAACCTTTATGCTCCTGATCAGGGCACGTCTCTTACCCAGGTGCCTATCACCGCTGTTTTCAGTGTAGATAATCGCTGTTCATCTGATGATTTTTCTAAGAGCACTCTTCGATCTTGACAGAGAGGCAAACCTCACAAGCACTGATCTTAGATGCTGCACCTGCCTCAACAATTTTATTCAAGTTCCATAGTTTATAGAGGTTACACTTGGTAGGAATACCAGTCCCCACTCACCTTATTCCTCCCCACCATGCCTCTCAGGGGAGTTCAATCAGAATAAAGGCATACCAAAGGGCAGCAGTGACCAAATTCAAAGAGCAAACACTGATTTTGCTTGCTGAAACACTGTCATGGTTTGAGCTGCAGCAGTGCTTTACGGTGAAAACTATTGTATTTCACTCATATCTGCTAAATCCTTACAACTGTGAGGCAAGCTGTTAACACTCCAGCATCCCTCACCTTGAGCCAGGACAGAGACATCAATTTGAGGGCTAACACAGTTTAACACTGGTCATTTGTAAATGTATGAATACTTACAGGTATTTCAGTATCAACTTCTGCACTAATTTGGGAAAAAAAATACAGAATTCCATGGTGGGTTTTATTCCTAGGACAGGATTGGATTTCATGAATGTTTTACAGCTATGGTTTTACCGGACAAGATAGCTAGATGGTGCTAAAACATACTTGTTGCAATACAGTTTTACTGCTGGTTATGTGTTTTGAAATACAGTGTTTTATCACCATGATTGCCTATAGCTACAATATTTATGTACACTTTCCTCTAGCAACTTCCTGAAAAAGTTCCTAGTGAGTCTGGAAAACATTTTTATTTCCACAATAAAAATGAGATATTTGAGATAGAGAAATAAAGGGACTGTGATCAGTCAAGAGATTTCTTGAGTCACAGATGAGTATGTTAGCTACAGGACTCTGTCTTTTATAGAATTTGCCAACCACTGAAACACAGCTTCTTCTGTCACCAAATCCATCAGTTTAACCATGAACCATGTTAAATAGAAATTTTCATCTTAGTAAAATGGAAATTCAGGAATTAAATTGATTGCATGCTATAAAAATCTAGGCATCTGAAAAATACATTACCAATTTATGAGAATTTTGTAAATAATAAATAGATCTTAAAATAAAAAAAATAACCATAAATAAAATATATAACAAATAATCTGACCTTTTGTGATCCTGTATTTGTTTAAGGGAGAAGCGGAGACTGAGTTTGTAAAGAAGGCCAGATTAATTACAAACAACATTGTCTCTTCAACCTTTCCTTGTTGAAGTTCTACCAAGGAAGTAAATGAATTTAATTTTTTTCCATTACAGGCTTTCATGGGGAAGACTGCTTACAATGTAAATTAAATAATTAACCTGAAAGTGATAAATATTTGAAACAATCAAGTAAATATATTTACATACACTGCATTCATGTTTGTCAGAAATATTCTTTGCTAAACACATAATAATCTGCTCCTCATGGCCAGTAAATTAGGTCAGTCTTATTATTTACATCACTTTCAGCTGCAAAACTCATCTACATTAATGCATTAGGCCCATTTTCTTTCTTTAGTATTTTCAAATGTCTTTCATTATCAGAAGGAACACTAAAAAATGGTATTAAGCAAACTTGGCTTACTTTGAGAGCATCTTGAATAAGTGAGCAAATCTTTCAAAGCTCATCTAGGGTGTACAGCATTGAAAAGCAGCCTAAGTGACTTGCTCTGAGCAGACGTCTTCTCCATATGTGATTCCCACCTGCGACTGTTTGAAGTCACGACAGATTGCCTGGAAATTCATGAATGTGAATGTTCCACACAACTGTTTTCTACAGCCCTACCCATGTTAGGTACAGGTTGGAGGTGTGAGATGTAAGAGATGCTTGTTTCTCCTAAGTAACCTACCGAGCTGGACAGTGAAGAGGCCCACACAGGGAATCCTGTTGGAAATCCTTCTCTGGAAGCTGTAGAGAGCTTCTTTAGGACTTCTTTATCTGGTTGTAATATTTGTTTTTTCAATTATAGACAAGATTTTATTCATCAGATCAATGAGGAAATGCCCCAAAGTCAACAATACTTCCTTGCCTGGCCCTTAATTCTTGAAAAAAATATTTATTTTCAGGAAGAACATGTTTATACTGAGCTGATTTCTGTACCAATCTACCAAGGTGGGGCTGGAGCAGCTGGCTCATGGAAGGCTAGCTAAGGAATTTTACATATTGCCCTTATTCATGTAGGCAGTTTGGTTGGTATATACCCAGCTCTGGGGGTAGAACCCCTTCCAGAGATAGTTCTTGCTCCCTGTGTTTTGTATTTTCAGTGTTTTACTTGCCTGAAGTGCAGAGTATGTGGGTTTTACCAGTGAATCTGCTCTTGCTCTTTTTTTGTGGTTCTGAGGATCTGCAAGGTTTCTTGTACCTCTCATTCAATGTAAGCACTAGGGTGACCAGTGACCTGGATCACTTCTCAGAGCCAACACAGATGCAGGAAGGGAGAAAAGCACATAATACAGCAAACTGACGAGGCAAAGCACATAATACAGCAAACTAATAAGATGTGAATTTCCCTTTCTTATTTATCTTGCTCTTCACACACACTCATACCTGTGACAATGAAAGAGTTTACAACCAACAGAGAAGAAGACACAGTAATTTCTACCCCACCTAGTGAGGAATTTTCTCTTTGGTAGTGGATAATAGATATCTTAGGGGAAGATGCCTGAGTGGAAATTATGAAAGCTTTCCCATTAGGAAATGCCTGTGTTATGTTTCAGACATCTTTGTTTTGTTTGTGGGTTTGTTGTTGTTGTCATTTTCCTTGTTTTAAAGTTCTGTTTCACTTTCTTGTAACAAAATGTCCAAATCTTTAAAATGACCTGTTAAACTCTTCAGGTCTCTGGACATTTTCCTACAGGCAGCTGCTTCCCAAGTCCACCCATACTCCCTGCCAGAGATGTATGAACCGGATCCAAGCCAGAGACCTTTCAAACATGCATATTGACCTTGCTATCTCAGCAGGGCTCATTAACATTGGTACAGCCTGGCTGCTGGATCAGAATGGCCTTGTGCCTGGCCAGGCTGGATGATGGACGAGCGGAGTGCCTCAATTTGTCCAAAACAACATGTAAAGTTCTTCATACTTTCCCCTACAGAGCAGACATTTTCATTCATGGGTGCTGAGAAATGCCACCCTTCAGGGCAGAAAGCAAGGCTAGCTAGTAAAACACAGGGAATTTTTCAACGAGGGTATCCGTTTAATCATCTGAATTTTGAACAGAAGAGCCTAGAAAAACAGATGAGGATTTCTCCTTTCAGTGCCTGAAGAGATTTGGGCTCCAGGCTATGGATTTGAGAAGGCAATTTCCACAGATGATGAAATGCTTTCCTTGTCAAAACAAGACCTTTTTTTTCCCACAGATGATTAGCTGGCAATTTGGCTAGCAGATGCTGAGTGATAGGATCTCACAAATCAGCAAATCCTGCCTTCCTCCCAATCCACACCTGTTTTACTATCACCATGATGAGTGCTGAACCTGAATGTGATTAAATTTAAATGCCTCCCTCAGGTGGTTAGGGAAAAAAAAATAAAAAGGGAAAAACAACACAATTTTGGAGAAGTAATGCTCTGGCTTAGAAAGAAGCAAATTGAGCTGCAGGAAAACAGCATCTTGGCTTTTTAAAAGTTCATTTGTTCCTGCTGTTTATATCCTACCTGAAGCCACATCACCCTGGGTTTCTGACATCTCAGCTGGTGGTGTTTTATAAGATTATGATATTGGATGGATTATAAATTGCAATTTTGGTGCTTTCATATAAGTTAGCCCCTAGCAAGAAAGGAAAGACTCAAGCCCTGTTGCCCTTTAGAAAATGAGCAGCAAATAGGATCCTGTTTTCCAAACATTTACATAGCTATCAAGTTGTTTTCCTGTTAAGGGTTTATTTTGAAAATAATCAAATTCGGATTTTTTTTTTCTGTAGACACTAACATTTTATTCCAAATTGTGAATTGCAATAGCACAAAAAGCATGCCTGTTATTCAGTAACATACAAATTTTATGTCATCTGCATGGTTTTCTTGACACCTGTTTCTGAAAAGCATATGGACTTGGAAGGTATAGCTTAGCTCCCAAATCCTAGCAGCATACTTAGCAGAAGTATCTCAGCTCCTTTACCTGTTCCTAACATGGTATCATTTATTACTGAAGTACCTTCAAGGCATTTTATATTTATTATAAACAATTAAATATGTGGTTACCATGTTTCATTGTGGATTCATTTTATTTATCTGGCAAGTGTGCGTCTATGAAATGGAAAGGATTGGGAAACTAACAAAAAATTTGAGTGAAAGAGCTCAAAATACACCATTCTTTTCTTCCTAAGTAAATTCAACAAGTCTGTTATTCTCTGCTCTTCTGATTTCATTACAGAGACATCAGAGAAGTTACAGTGGTGTTAGATTGGAGTAACCAAGGGGTGAATTAGGTCCTGTTCATTTCATTACAGCAGCATGAAGCAGATGCAGTGTACATATGAGTCTCTGATAACACAATCACTGAAAGAAAGAAATTATACATTCCAGTAGTTTAAAAATGTCTACCTGGAGAAAGCAGTGCCATATTTATTTCCCATCAGTGAAACCTATAAACAATTGATATTTGAGAAATAAAAAAATAAAGTTTACCATCACAGCTCACAGTGATTTATATCATGGTGTTTTCAGATGGCACTGTACTGCATTAGGTTAGGACACACCATGAAAACCTGCTTCCATTGGAATAATTTGCTCAGCTTTCAGGTCAGCTCAGTGCTGGACTCGTGTTTATATGCAAATTCACTTGCCCCTTCAAATTTGTCCATATGTGCAGATGAATTCTTCTCCAGCTTTGTCAAGAAT
>VZRQ01003407.1:17047-53275 GCA_013397975.1 Machaerirhynchus nigripectus
TGGCCCTCCTTTGGATGCTGTCTGATAACTTAACTTTTTTTTTTATATTGTGGCACCAAAACTGCCCCCAGGACTTGAGGTGAGGCCAGCCCAGTGCAGAGCAGAGCGGGACAATCCCCTCCCTTGCCTGGGTGGTGATCCTGTGCCTGATGCCCCCTAGGACACGGGTGGCCCTCCAGGATGTGGCTGAGGTTTTTTGATCTGTAGTGATGTACCTAGCAACCTTATTTATCGGTTCCTGTGTTCTACCTGTATGGCACATTCACTTATCTATACAAATAGGCTGTGCTTTAACAACATTGATACAGCTGCCCTGCACAGACATTGCATACTGAATATTTCATTATAACCTATCTACAGTTATTTTGGACATACAATGTGCATTAAGTATCGTACCTGTCAGAAAGCTTTGTTGGTACAGGAGCATATTGCAATTCCCATCCGAGGATGTGTAGCTTCTCGAGTACCTTGACATGCTACACCTCTTAAGAAAAGAAATGGACATCGTGTGTCCTTGGTACTTCAGAGGTAGCTGCAATGTATAAACCTGATGCAGCTGCCAAGAGCTGTTCCTCTTGGCAGGGTCAACCACATTTTTGGGAATCCAACTTTCTCTCTACCATTTACTCCTGGCAAGTTATGTAAAATATTTTATTTCTTTAGGTTGTGTTTTTATTTCTCTTAGATAAATGCTTTATAACCAATTAATTTTTGATTCAAGAAAATCCCTAGATGTATGTTGTCGATAATGTTTTGTTTTCTTGCGTGAATTTAGCTATGAGTAGTGCTAGTAAAACTTCTACTGTCTTGCATCCTTTAACAGTAGAAAGAATAGAAAAAATGCAGTTGTTTGAAAAGAGGAAAAGAAGCTAATAAGTAGTGTAGAATTTAGTTAAATATTTGCTTTCACATGCAAGTTCACAGGGTGTCCTTAAGCTTGTAAACGTAGGCAGTTGCTGAACTAAGTAATTTATAAATTACCATGTGTTACCTGTGCTAACTTGTTAAGAATTCAATGGCAAGTAGACAAGAAAACCTTTGCTGATTTTCCTCAGTAAGTGGGTGCAATTCAGTTGCCTAGAAATTATAGGGTTGTGTCAGCACACCATGTCTGATATATTTCATTGGCTTTTCCACACAAACGGAAGAAGAAACACAATTATTTTTAATGGACTGTATTGTTAAGGTTCTTAATATAGTGGGCTTTTTCGTATTTATTACTTGAAATGTTTGGTCATTTGATACTTTCTGGTTTTCAGGTCATAAATTTCTGGAATGAGAAGTAGGGTTTGACACGTGGTCTTTCATTTCCATTTATTTCAGCTAGCATTCTTTCATAATTTATGGATGTCTTTCATATCAGTATTTGCTTCATGAAACTCTTTAACTTGCCGATACTACCTATTTAACGAGCAATGTATTACACAGTTAATAAATCATTTTCACATTCACTTTGCAGAAAGAATCATACAAATGACTAGAAGTCTTCAGTGCTTGAACATGATGGTTTATTATCTGTTTCAGCTGTGCTTCATATGTACTCATAAATATATTGCACCACCAGTCAGTAAGCAATTCCAAGCACTCTTGTTTTCATCTTATGTAACAGTCTTGTACTTTAGGTAGTGTTGAGAAAACTTCTTCCCAAAGGACGGACATCTGCAACAGCTGTCTTAAGTGTTTGGCTAATTCACTATATTTCTATACTTCTGTGAAAATACTTAATCCCTCCCTACATTTTTTTACCTATCAGCAGCCCCCACTGCGAGCATTCCTTTCAGTGTTCTACAGTGACTAAGCGAAAGTTAGCAAGGCCATACTGACATTTCCTATCGAGCTTAAGGCTATCTTGTTTGAGGTTTTCTCTTATGTTCCTGCCATAGCTTCTTCTTGAAAGGCTGAGTGAATTTCTATGCAGTAAACATACCAGGTATGGCCAAACCAAACGACATTAGACCATACGACAGCTGTCTTACTAACATAAATGTTTGGACTCGCTTGTTGTTTTCAATATTGAAAAATACTTTCTTTCTTTCTTTCTTTCTTTCTTTTTTTCTTTCTTTCTTTCTTTCTTTCTTTCTTTCTTCCTTCCTTCCTTCCTTCCTTCCTTTCTTCCTTCCTTCCTTTCTTTCTTTCTTCCTTTCTTTCTTCCTTTCTTCCTTCCTTTCTTCCTTTCTTCCTTTCTTTCTTCCTTTCTTTCTTCCTTTCTTTCTTCCTTTCTTTCTTCCTTTCTTCCTTTCTTCCTTCCTTCCTTCCTTCCTTCCTTCCTTTCTTCCTTTCTTCCTTCCTTCCTTCCTTCCTTCCTTCCTTTCCTTCTTTCTATTTTCTTGTATCTAAGGGATGATTACCCTCCTGGGTGAATAGGATATTGAGATACTAAGATTGAGGAAAGCTAACATGACCTGTTTATTGTACTGATCCATAGGAAAGGAATCCAAGGACATACAGTAACATGAAAAAATTGCAGTGTTGGTCCAACTGACCTGACTTCTCACCAGGCACTGATTATCCTAAGAAAAACAAGCTGTGAATAATCAAGTGCCTTGTTTCTGTGATGTAGCACCTGGACTTGTTTAAGGAAGGGATGTCGTGTTTACAGACCGTCTAAGGAAGCTTATCAGATACTGCAGGTGGTGCAGTCAGTCTGTGCATGTCATTTTGTTTTTATAGGATTGATTTGTGGATGAATCAGCCATAAAAAATTATTTCATATATTCCATAACTGAGAGCAGAAGAAATTACTGAGTAAAACTGAAGCAGTTGAAACACTTTTAAAATGAACCTCACAAGTTGCTTATTTACTTTTCAGAGTATAAAACTGAGAACTCTGGAAAAGGATCAATCTCCTCTCCAGTAACCACCCACACTGTCCCTCAAGCTCTGTGCTATCATGACCTGTTACTTCACTTCCTTTTGCTGGTATCACCATCTAAATATGATTTACATGTGTAAACTGGCAAAACCTTATTCAGTAATTTAACTCTGTCATTCTGTATAACCTCTCCACTTTCTTGGTTAGATTACTTGCAGTGACTGTAACATGAAGTACTAATCAGCACTAATCAGCTAGGAAGCTTGCCCTGTTTTTCCATACATCTGCTGCTGCTTATTGTTGATGTTTGGAAATGCACACACACTTTTCTCTGTTGAAAAATGTAACTGAAAATTCCAAAGCAATGGATAAAACTGATAAACAAAATTCTAGAAACTAGAAACGATAACTGAGGAACACATACTCTCTTTTGGCTTAGCAATACTTTGGTTGACTCCTGGATATTTTATTTTGTTTTGATGTTGTTTGGGTTTTTTTCCTGTCAGAGCTTAAGTCTAGGGAATGTGTATGTACTTGTTGCAAAACAATAGTATGGGAGGATTACTGGGCCAAGATTTTCATTAGAATGAAAATTAGGAAAAATTGTTTTAAAATATGAACACATGTAGATGGCAAACTACTTTCGATGTATTGATTTTTAAATGCTTTTTATTTAGTTAGTTTATGGCTATGAAAATGCTGCAAGCATGCTCATGAGTGCTTCTTTCTATTCTTTTCTTTTGGGTGGAGGGCTGGGGGATACACTTTTGTTCTACATTACTGTTTCTGGTATATTTTTGTTTCCAACAGTAAATCAGTTCATGCAGTATATGATCTTCCCCAGTGTGGTTAAGCTTCAAGTCAGACTAGAACAGGAAACCACTCTTAATCTTACTTGATAGTAATGATCTGTTCAGCAGAAAGGTCAAATGCCTACCAGATCTATCACAGCCTTTCCCCTTGCAATGAGACATTGCTAATAACTCAATTAAGGGACCTTGCAGATTGTCAAAAACTTCTAAAGTCTTGATTTGACTCCTGTTGAGAAGATCCCATGGAACAGAATAATTTCTGTTCCTCCCTGGGGGATCTTGTCCATGACAAAATTTTTCATCTCCCTTGGCTGATGTGTAAGCACACATACACAAATAAACACAGCATATAAATATGTATTTACACACATACACACATCTGCACATATACACATATGGGTAACTGTATACACACAAATATATACAAATAAATATATATCTATCTAAACACATATGAAACTCTTCTAGCTGTAAGAAATTATGAGTTTACAAGGGTTATAGACTCATATAACTAAGTAGTACCTTTCAGACTGTGATTTGAAATTTATAACTTCATTTTCAGATACTGTCCTCTAGCATGCTTATTATCTCTTTCATTTTGATTTACATCTAATAAATATATATGGAGTTTTCCCCCATTTTTCCCCCTCAAAATCTGAGTAATGGTGGAATAAAGGTTTTAAAACCTTATGTGAAACTGTGCTCAAGGCAGCTATGTTGACAGGGTGCTAGTAGTGACAACTGGCATTTTGGCATTACGCAGTACTGTTTTCTTCTGGCTCATGCTTCTGTAGTTGTGCGTAATGCCATGTGCAAAATTATCAAAAGCTTTTCTAGACAAACCCAATACATGTGATTAGTGCTTTCCTTTGCTCTGGAGGCTATTAGGTTGTTTGAGGAAGAAAAGAGATTGCCTTGGCATTATTTAGTTTTTGATGAAGTTTGCAATTTGGCTTGTTCTTGTCTTGTTTTATTTGAAGAGCTGACATTCATTTACTTGCTTCATGTTTACTCTCCCTTTGGCCTCATGGACATTATGCTCAGCGTTGTGTATGTATCTTGGAAGGTCATTGGGTCCAAGCCCCCTAATTCAGCAAGGCCACCCACAACTCATAGAGCAAGGCCCCACCCCCCCCAACTCATCAAGGCCACTCCCTAATTCAGCGAGGCCACAGTCAGTGGCCACAGTCAGTGGCATCCTGACAGTTTTTTAGTATCTCTAAGGACAGAGACTCCACAACCTACCCAGGAAACCTATTCCCTTTGCAATTATTAAGCCTGTTGTGGGAAATATTTACTTGGCAATAGTAAAGTGGATGAGAATGATTTCATTCTTCACCAGGCAAACAAAAGCTGTAATCGATACCACCTCTACCTGTCTCCTTTTCGGTCCTTTTTTTTTCTTCCCAGATTTAGTTTGCATTTGGAGTTTTGATAGATGTGAAAAGCTGAGTTAAAATAACGAAGCTGAATTAACTTCAGGTCATAATTCTAGCTGGAAAAAAAAAATATTGGGAAAGAATCTAGAATCCCCAAATTGGTGCTACTGCTGCTGCCAGCAGCTCCACTGTTTTATCTATCTGCTGCCAAGCACTCCATCTATGGTTAGTGGAGTACATGAAGGACAACACCCTTTCCTCCTTTCTATGTAGAAGGTTTAGAATAATGTTTTATCATATGTCCTCAGGAATGTTGTCTGATCATCAACTACAGGATGTTTTTAAATAGGCTGTTTTCTCTCTAATTCTATTTGCCTTAGATAATTTTGGATATCTGGTCATGAATGAATGCCCCAAACAACTACTTTACTCAGCTATTGTTTATGTTGAATATCTGATAAAATATTTGGTGTCATCAAACTAGCTGAAAGAGTGTCATAATATCCTATAATGAACAAGTGAAGTTCCCTGTGAGGAAAGGCACCCCAAGTTGCTCTTTCTCCTCTCTATCTGTGCTGGAGAGGTCAGATTTGTAGTTAGGGGTCCCTGACTTCAGGGACTTCAGGATTCATCTGAAGATCAAATATTTTGTGCTGTGAAAAGGAAGAACTGGACTTAGTAGAGATCACAGGATGCTAGTAGAAAATAAAACAGCTTGCCTTCTGAAGTTTATTGCTGTGGCATTTAAACCTTACTCCTTCAAACATAACATGAAAAAAAGTAATTTTAGAATTAAATTTAAAAAGAAAGTGCTTTAAAAACTTATTTCCTTGAAAAAATATATGAATTGTCCTAGTATTTTTGCTTCACTGAAGTATACTTAGGCAGTTTAAGTGTATGAAATACATAACATATGTAGAAGCAGAGCATAATTTAGGATTCTGTCATCTGTGCCTAAATGTCTAGACCAGGTATCCTGTTCAGTTCAGCAGCAGGCCAGCTATAACAGTATACCAACTACTATATAACCTCTTGGAGCTTGGATAGGTTTCAAAAATTCTAATGGTATTTGCTTTTCTAGTCTGGAAAGCGACCTATTAGCTCTTCACCTTCTGTCTGTAGACAACAAACAAGACCATTTCAGCTATAAATGTGAAGACCTTTAGTTACTCAGTAAGATGATTTATTTAATCATAAAAGCATAACTGTTGGACTTGTTATGAGTAGTAATGGCCTTTTTTTTATCTGTTGAAAGTATCTTTGCCTGGGTAGAGTACATGATTAACAATCGGGATTGTTAACATTTGTCCCTGGTTCTTGAAATTATTTGTTGCGTTATTCCAGGTAAATCACTTTCTCATCTTTCAAAACACATTGCACTACTCCGAACTACTTTTCAGAATATAATACTGATATCTGTAAAACTATTTGATATCGTTGAATAAGCAGTGTTAAAAGTAACAAAAACTCTTTCTAGATATGAGAAGCTTCAGATGCAAATCCAGACATAACTATATTGAAACCACCAGTCCCTTATCAAAAATATTGTATACTTACACTTTCTTAAACCTGGGACAATAATAAAAGAAGTAATTAATTACTTTACTTGGAGTGGATAGCCTTGATAACTTCTTCGCTTTGTCTTCCGCTTGGAATTTTATTTGTGTCAGTGGAATTTCCACATATAGTTCCAAGATTAAGGAGTAAAACTTGCCTTTTAAAAAATATTACCTGGAAAATGTTCATATTATTTAGAGTGTTGGGTACCCCTCCCTGCTTTTTCACTAGCTCTGGACTTGTTGATATTTGCCTTTTATTGAACTTGCAGGAGTTCAGCATCATGCCAGTCCCAAAAATTAGGAAACACTGAGCATTGTTTATGTATCAGTTCTGTCAGGAAGTGTCAGGTGAATGTTACTCCTTTAATTAGATGATTTGAAATACAGGAATACAGCATAAAATCTTGCTTTTTCTATGATATTAGCTCTTACATATATAGTGTTACAGACAGACTCATTATATTCAGCTTGTATTAAAGAAAAGATGCATAAATATTAAGAAAAAAACCAATAAAATGGAAATAGTATCATAACTTCAGAGTGTAAAAGACAGACATAATGTCAGCGTCCGATTTTAAAAATCTATTTATAGATAAATATAGTCAAATATGCTAAAACTTGGAGAACAATTGGCCCTATAAAATTCCTTTCTTGCTTGCAGAAACTAGGTTTTCCAAAGGTAATAAGATTACCAGCCCTTGTCTTTGAATTTCTTAGAAGGGAATTCAGTGATATCAGTCTTAAAAGTGCTGAGATAAAAACATTTAGTTTCCAATGCAGCCCTGGAGGCCACACAGTGCCTGCTCTGCACTGCCTGAGGAGTTAATTTTAAATATAATACTGAAATATAACAGTCTAAATGAGGGAAAGACAATTGCAACATAACCTTTCGGCCCCATCAGAGTGACCACTGGGCTGAAGTAACAGGCCTATTTGATTACAAGAGTTGCAAAGCTGAAGGGTTAAACAAACATTCTTTTGAGATATGAGCCTGAGACAACATTCTTGATTAAAATAACACAGTATATATAAGGAGTAATTTGGTTTATTTTACCTGACCCAGAACAGAAATGGGATCTTCATATCAATACAGCGGTGATGCGCTTTTGATCCTGAACTCCCTGCAGAGACCCAGCATCCTTCAGTCTTCTATTTTTCAGAAGCTGGTGAAATCTGACATGTTGACAAAACCCAGAAACTAACAATCAGAATTATTTTCAATTTTTTCTATCATTATAAATGTTGCTTTTAGCCAGGAAGAAGGTCTGGCAGAACTGGAGAACAGAAGTAGATGATTAATCTGAGTGGTCCCACCAGGGAATCTTGGCAAATCCTAGGTTACAGGGTATGATCAGCTTCTTCTGTGATTAATTTTAAAACTTCAAAATTGGCCTGTGGAGGACATGTTACCACAATTTTTGGATCTGGTAAGAAATGAAGTGGTTTATGTAGGGAAAGCTAAATAAAAATCAGGAAAACTGGAAAAAATTATCCAAAGAAATTATTTCTGATATTTTCTTTATAGGAGACCGTAAACATAATGTTAAAGCTGTCATAAGGATGTCTATAAAAAAACCCTGTGTTGAGCAAAAAAATTAGCCTCCAGTCTATGTAACATGGCTCTTTTTCTGCCTTACCTGTAAATTTCTGCAGAGATTTAAAAGATTCCGCTTTCAGTAACAAAATCCTTACCTATATAATTAGCCTAGAACATTAACTGAAATGCAGAACAAATAAATCTGCTTTACAATAATGAATTAGTGGTATTTGAGAGGTGAAAATATTGTAATGTCAGTTTTTGTATTAACAAATTATTTGTTAATTAAGATGTCAGAAATGCTAATTTCTATTACACTATGCTATTACTTCCATATGACAGCTAAAGGTACTTTAATGATAACTACAACACAGTATTTGTTTTGTGAATTAATTGTAAATGGATTATTTAATCTGTTTTGCTGTAATTAAGTATGGACATGTAAGAGCTATTCTATTCTAATAATGGCATCCCATACCAAAGCAAAAATCATTCTAGCTATTGTGTCATTTCAGAGTGACCATACTAATACACTTCTTGTCATAGTGTCAAAGTAGCTGTGAATTTAGGCTTAAATTAAATCTCAGTGCAAAAGGGACAGACTTCAATGATTCAAAGGAATTATTCCTGTGTATCTTTGGCCAGTTTCTAGTACCCTTTGCTTATTATGAAATACATGTTAAATCCCTGTAACACCTTAGTTGCTGCTTTCCTTGTCCATGCTGAAAGCACTTTGGCCCAGTATATTGACTGACAACACTAAAAGTGTTTAGGTATTTAAAATGCTTTATTGAATTGCTTTGACAGATTTGAAAGCTCACATCACCACTTCATTGGATAGATATGAAAAATAGAATTGCATTGTATTCTTCATTGGTGCCTAGTCTTTGTGATGTTCCTACCTCCTATCAGAATGTCTGAATTGTATCCTGAAACTGAGTCCTGCAATGCCTTTGCAATTGATACACAAATAACTGCATATTAACTATAGGAGAATTCAGATAAATGGATAGTGATATCGCTGAAACTAGTCTCTCTGAGTCTGTAGCATTTCTACTTTATTTTGTGCATTTGATTCTTTATCTGTAGGCATTTTAAAAGAATTAAGACACTGATAGTCTTCTAGCCTAGAAGAATTCTTGAGTTAGATTAGTTCTAGAGTCTCTAGCTTCTAAAGTTCCTTGAAAGTAAAAATATATAGGAACGATCTTCATTCATTACTTTGTTCCATAAAAATATCAAAGCAAACTAAAATACTACCTAAAAGCCTTTATTTTGGAAAATAATCAAATAAGTCTATCGCAAATATTTGTTTCAGCCTAAGGAACATAAGTCTTATTTAAAAATAAAGGGTTTTGGCCCAAGAGTTACTTGCAAGACATCTTTCTGACCATGTGGACTTCTCGTGGTATCACAGAGAGACTTACATTAGACAGAGGCTCCATCAGGCTTAGTCCTGTCCATAAACTTGCTGTGTTGGACCTACGCAGAATCCCACTGATACAATCAGAGCTCAGGGAAGCATAAAGCCAACTATGCAGCAAAGATTTATTTGCAAGGATCAGAGTCTTAGATAGAGAACGTGTGAATTTTGTCGGATGGCTCATTAATTTTTCACAGCTTTGGGGGAAACACAATGAATAACAAAACGATTAGTTTCGCAGCTCATAGATCACAACTCCCAGAAAAGGAGAGAGTCAGCAGGCTGGGGTACTGTAATAACCCACCAAGGGCTCCCACCATCAGGAGCACAGACTTCTGTTACATGGTGGGGAGGCATCCACTGCGCTTGGCAGCAGACATCAATTATTTCAGAAGTTCACTTTGCTACAGTACAAGGCTGTAGGATTTTACAGAATAATTCATAAGAATGCTAATGGTTTGTTTTGCTGGTATTTATCAATCTTGGGATGTACCTTTAGACTGCTGAAAATATATCCATAGATCCAAGTGGATCTGAGATTTTAAGAAGATATGACCTTGAGAGCATGTGATCTTTTCCTCTGATTATAAATTTTTTGAGTTGGCAAGTGCAGCATTGATCCCTGTACTTTTCAATTATTGGACTAATTTAAAATGCTTCTTGGTTTAGTTGTTTCTCATGACAGTGTCAACATAAGGGCAAAGGTAACTAAGACTATGAAAATAAAATACTCTTTTCTTCTGTGCCCAGGAAAATTGTTATTTCCTACTGATGGGCTCCCTCAGGAAAGAACAGAGGAAAAGAGGAAAGAACAGCTAATCCCATTTTTCCTAGCAGTAGCACACCTGGAAAGCTCTGACCTACACTGCAACCCCTGCTAGGCAGGGCAAGACTTTCAGGACCATGGCAGAGAGAGCTATGGATAAAATTGTTGTTGAGAAAGGAGATTAAATAAATGGGATTATCTTTAATAGGATCACTCAGTAGCGCAGAAAACTGTGAATGAATACTCCTATGACAAAGCAAACAAACTCCAAATTAACAATAGGTTGATGTGACACAGGGCTAAGGGGAGTGGAAATTAGGTTCATAATTGGGCTATTTGCCGTTCTGGAGCTTAGTTTGATGGAGGGAATTTAATAAACTTTGTCTTTGACTCTTTAAATATTAGACATAATGTGAAAAAGTGGATTTCTTTAAGCTTAGAGAACTTTAACTAAACATGCTTACTATGTAAGACTTAGTAGTAAAATGTGCATTCTTACTGGCTTGCCCAAACCTAGAATTGGTGTAAAAAATGATTTTTTTTCCCCATAGTACCATAGTTTTGTTCTTGTGCTAAGCAAAGTTGAAAAATTAAACTTTCAAAATGCTAACCCTAGAAATAGTGTCAGGAGCTTTCAGTTCATTAAAGAAACATACATTTCCTGATTGACTTCCTATTTAAGTAAGTGTGTAACACCTGCAAATTTTTTTGTTCAGCTTGTTGAAGTGCCTTTCTTCCTTTATAGAGATGTAATGAAGGATTATTTCCTAATTCTGCAGGTACCTGGCAAGTAATGCCTCCCAGATAAGGCCCATGATAAGGCTTGACAGAAATGTAGGGTGTACTGCAACGCAGAAGAGGAAATCTTAAATGGATCTAAGGCTCAGAAGTAAGTATGGTACCTTGTATTACTTATAGGGAAAGGTGTTGCTAAGAAAATGTTGAACTTAATAGTTCAACAAACAAAAATATTCTGATGGACAACACATTTTATATCAGTTTCATTGACAATGAAGAATTTTAAGCCTGAACTATATTCCAATTTTAAACCTGAACTTTTCAAAAATAACTGATTAGGTGTAAAATGTTGACCTGTTACATATTGAACTATCTCTTGCTGAATAGCAGTGTTACATTTGATGCCATTACTTTTGACAAGCCATGGAAAATCCTGAGTGTGAATTAGGTTCATTGACAGAATATGTTCAGAAACTGCTGTCCCTAAACCAGTAATTTTAACACATCTAACATCTGTATTACATTAGATTTAATTCATACAGAATAATTCCAGTCATTTACAGTAAGTACTGAAAGCAATTTAAAACATATGTCTCATAAACTGTCTGCCATAATCTATGTAGATTCTTTGCTACAGCACAGATGCTTATGTTCAGGATGCTAAAGAATGGGTTTAAGCATATTTTTGCATTTAATGAAAATCATAGGAAGTTTCAGTCAGTTCTTTACTTCTGTGCATCACGTAGAACTGACTTATCTTGGGATAAGCTATCACAATTACATGTTTCTATTTGAGTTGGACAAATAAATTCAGCTCACCCTATGAGAACTGGAAAAAACCATTTGTTTATTGATGAATCCATCCTTGAGTGAGTGTGCAATGCATTACAAAAGCCATGACAAATTATCTATGCTTCTATGCATATAACATATATATATATATGTGTATTCCTATGACACCTGTCCAGCTAATTCTACAGAATGTGTCATAAAATATGACTCTGATTGTATCTTCAAATATTCACTTTGTGTCCTTGCTAGTATATATGACATTCTGTCTTTAGCTGTAATTATTTTTTAAGAATAAGCTGATTAAAAATTCTGCTTTAATTGTGAGAAGTAGGATGTTTCCTGTGTTTGTAGTAAAAGCTACTATCGCTATGACTGTGATTCTTCCTTTTTCTAGGAAAAAGAAACCTGATGAATGACATTGGATATAAACTAATTGAAAAAGTAGAAGGAAGAGACATGAAGCATGAGATACAATGATATTTATACACTTTCTGGGTACTAACTAAATTGTTTTAATCCTCTTAAGTGGGCAATGGAACACCTAATCTCAATACTCTAGTCTCTAGGAGAACACAACACAATTATGTTCTTTGTCCTGGAACTGTGGGAAAAAGTGCCAAATTATTAAAAAGAGCAATTTAGGTTCTTAGGACATCCCGGAGCGTGTGCGCATACGTATATGTACGTATATACAGGTATGTGTGCATGTCACATATTTTTTATACATATATATATGTAAATAAATACAAAGATAGTTAGAGACTTGAGCAGTGGGCCAGCTCCCTCTGAGGTGTTTAGACCTTCAGTTGCATCACACAGGGATTCTCCAACTACATCCGGATAACAACTGTGGGACTTAATTTTGTTTCCACGATGGCATAATAATGTTCATCTGCAAAAGTTTTGGAGGTACAAGGGAACTTCTGATGTGAAAAACCTCATCCTATTTTAATAAGCAAGTCTGCTTCTTTTTCTAAACTACAACAGGACATCCACTCTGATACCTTCAGACCTTCTCTTTCAATGTTTATTCCTGCCTACTTTTCATGAAGTGGTTTTAAATGTGAGGTAAACAAAACAGTGGCATAGAAATCGTAATTTTTATACCTTGTATTCACTTTCAACATAGGTTAATGTTCCAGAGTATTAGAAAACCTTCAGTAAAGAAAAAGTAAACTTTGGGCAATAGCATTTTCTTATGAAATGTTGCAAGGAGTGTATACATTGAGCAGTACTTGTCCCTCTGATTGAATCTCATGGGTAAAATTCTGGCACCACATGAATCAGCTGAGGTTTGCCTGTTTTATCCACTGAGACAGGATACCCTATCCTGTTTTTCACCATCTAGTCAAATGAAAATAAAGGAAATACTATCTCTATGAGTTTTGCAATGTCAGTGTCAGAAAAGACAGATTTTTTCTGTCACTTCTAGCTGCAGATAAGATGCTTAGATGCTACTGACAATTAATAAGTTAATTGGTAACTAAATTGCTAATTCGTCATGTTCCTAAAAAAACCACAACCAAATCTTTCATTAAAGTAGAAAGAGGATAGGAGTCACAGACATTTCATGTGAAAAAGCCACATACAAATTAATGATTATCCTCCTGACCTTCCAGAAACATCCTTCCAAACTCTTTGAGAAACCTACCAGGAAACAGGAATCTAAGTCAGTAGTCCCTAAGGTAGTTAAGCATTGGTTGCTAAAGTAAAGAACTCTTTGTTGCCTGAACATTTCCTTTGATTTGACTTGGAAAGGTTGCTGGAAAATTGTTTGAGTTGGCCTTCTCCCGTCCAGTGATTTCTGTGTAGTCCACATCTAAGTAAATATGTAATCACAACAGCATAGAATTATGTTAAAATGCGACTCTAGAACAGTAAAGTATTTGGAGATTTTGATGGCCTTGCCTTTTTACAGTTGAGAGGTATTTGAGGGGGCAGAGAAGAGAAAGCAAGCCATTCGGGTTCTCAGAACCCTGCAAAATAGTGTCTAGATGAAATCTGATTCTCATAAAACAAGTACAAATCCAAGAACACTGCACAGAATGACATGTGAGTGACTAAATACAAGGAATACAGTAAAAGAAAATTTCAAAGGAAATGCACATTGGAATTCCTATAATTTTTGGAGTACATCTGTACCAGTGGATACAGAAATTTTGATTCTCCATGAAATTCTGACATTTCACGCTTATTTTACTAAGAATCAAGTCAGCACATTATGAAGCAACCTACAAAATCACATTCCATTAAGTTACAACGCATTTCAACCTTGGTGATGATTCATTACCTTCCACGTAAAATAAAATTTTGCACCAACCTCAAAGGTTTCCTTTCACTGCCAGCCAGATTATAAATTAAGTTCTATAGAAATAATTTTTATAAGCTTGCTTTTGGCAACACTTACAGTGTGAGTGATATGCAGTATGACACCAGATTGAATTCCTGTTACACTTTATAAAAAGACACATAGATGGCAGTTCTCCTCCCCTCCCCTCCCCTTTCTTTCCCTTTTGTTTTTCTGCCTCTTCCTTTTCTCTCTCTTGCTTTATATCAAGCCTTGCAATGAATTTCTGAGGAACAAGAAAGCTGATAATGAATATACAGAGATTTAAATAATCAGCCGGTTCCAAGAAAAACACTGGAACAAGTAGTCATTGTACTGCAGTGTCATCTGAATTTTTCTTTCCAGTTTCTAAGAACAGATTTTACTCTAATGGACTATGGAGACTATGTAAGTCTGTATGAATTTGTCCTTTGAACATATATTTTCACAAATATACAGTGTTATATCACAGATACGTATACTCAATTATTCAACAGATCAGGGATTACATAAAGGTCAAGCCATTTAATATTTCTATTTAATATTTTTTTTACTGAAAGTTATTTCCAGTTTTCAATTTTCATCTTTATTTTCCAGTGACCAAGATGTTATAGCTTGAAGAAATGACCAATGTGAACAATTTATGGAACAATAGTATGCAAGTCAGAATAACAAGGAATGTGGGCAGAATTGGATGCAGAATGCTTGAATTCTTAGACTTCATATAACAACATTTCTATCTTTACTTCGGAATACTAATGAAATTTCATATCTATATATTTTACTTCAGAAAGGCAAAAGTATTTCTGAATCTACTCCATTTACTGCTGTGAGAGGTTTCTTTTGCCATTGATTCCCATGAATCAGTGAGTTGAGATCAAGATGAATAGTACTTTGGAGCATTTATTGATTGAAAAAAAAAAAAGTACCTGATTATTATTCATTTACTCATCTCCTTAAAAGGCTAATAGGGGCCTTTCTTTAGACAATATATAGAGGTTTGAGTATCTCTAATTTTTGCAATTTTCAGCTTGCAATATTCAGATAAGGATTTCTGCACTCTCTTTGTCAAGAAATGTGTGAATGACACTGATAGAGCAGCCCACACATATCTGTAGCTAACTGAGAAGGTGCCAGCCTGTTGAGACAGAATATTTGTTATAAAGAAACTATGTAAAAGTCTTAATCCTTCTTCCTGTAGAGGTCGGTTGGAGTTTTGCATTTGATTTTGTGGAAACCAAATTGGTCCCCAGTTGAACAGAAAACAATCACTCACTGTATAGTGAGAATTTATATCCTGCAAAAAAGTATACATTATTAAAAGGGACTGACATAGGGGTCACTGAGCAATTTTAGTAGCCTACAGATCATTACATTTATTACTCAATTTTTTTTCCTTTTATGCAAGAAAAACCCACAGTGACTTCAGTAAGAGTTTTTCTTACTTAAGGAGTACAGAACTGAGTACTTAGTTGAGAACGAAAGCAACATTAATGACTTCCATATGTTATTGCATAAAACTCATTCATATGTTTTTGATTTAAAATATTATAAAACAGAAAACAAAAATATTCTGTGTAACTTTTTGTAAGAAGCAGAAATGCTCTAAAGATCACGGATGAGAACAATTGGATTTTAGTTAGATGTGCAGTAATTGTTTGGACCCTGGAAATAATTTCTTCAAAATAGTCTCTTGTTCTTTTTGTTCAGTCCATCTGTCTTACATACTGTTTCCATTCTCTTGTCTTCGCCTTTATTATTTCCAAAAACCCTGTGGGGATATTATGTCAGCACTTCTTGACCTCATGTGGTGAAGTTGTCAATGTTGAATTAGGCATTTTTTTAATATAACTGTACCAATCCCATGCACAGATCTTCCCTGCAAGATCTTTGATCATGGAGTGAGGTAAAAATACATAGGAAAATGCTGTAACTGAACTACAGTGAGAATGTGGGAGCTTACAAACAAATTTAAACTTGTTAAATAAATAATGACTTGACATAGGAAAATTGCTCAGCTCCTATTTTTATGCAGAAATCCTCAAGCTGATACAAAATCCCCTGTCCAAAGATAAGGAATTGCAAACACAGCAATTCAAACACAGCAATTGCAAACTAAAATTCAAAAGAGAAATAAAACCTTTTGCCACTGAATCTGTAAGTAATATTAGCAGCATCCTTAGGTACTGAAAATAGTAAATTTTTTTCTAGTTTTTTTTAATAAAGCCCATAACAGAATAGAATATAACCCACTACTGTAAGGACAGTAGTCCAAACTGGACTTCTACTTCTATCTTTGTCTCTGGAATTTGAAATTATGTGTACCCAAACCCTTTTTTCCCAGTTCAAATCTTGCGGCATCTCTGCCCTACACAAGAAAACCCCAGGTAAAAGAGGGTACCTAGCTGGACCCCTTTCCCTGTGGCCAGGTCTTTTTGTCTCTCCTAAACACCCATTCTTTAGTGTCTCTTGGCAACACGAATATGGGGAAAAATCTTTAGGAGAGAAGAAGAAAAAAGAACAAAAGGAGAACTCCTAAAACTGCAACATCAAGTTTCTCTCCATGACCATTATTTAGGTTCCTCTGCCAGGTAGCTGTAGCCAACCAGCATGAAAATAGCTGCAATTTACTGTATTCAAAATTGAGCTTGTAATTTACCTGGATGTGAACCATGTAAAATAGTGTAATCCTTAGATCATAATACAAGGCATTCATCTTTTTCCTCACATTTATTTAATGAACTGTGCTGTATTATTGTGTTACTGATGAAGTGAGGAAGAAAGCATGAATATGGTAGTCTTCTAATGAGCTGTGTTCATACGAGACTAGCAGTTTTCAAGCAAACATACTGTGGCTGGAGATTTAGGTCAGGAGGTCAGGAATTACTCTTTTAGAGAAAAAAAGGCTGATGCTGACTGACAAGGCTGTAAAATTTAGTAGCACATGTTGAGTCAGTCATGTATAAAACCTGCAAATAACGCAAACTGAAATGAAATAAAAGGATCAAGGAACAGGAAACATCTCCAGTCCTCTTCCTTTGTATTGCTATATTTTTAGGAGCACTGAGGAAGACGAGTCAGTAGGATGAGAGGAATAAGCAATCATCGTTTCATAATTTTATATATATATTAGCGACAAATATAAAACATATAAATATGCATTATATAACATATAATATATAAATAAATAAATATTTATATAATTGAAAACAAAAAAAAATAAACCTCAAAATATGTAACTCAGAAGAAGAATCTCTCACTGAAATGTTATTTTCTTAATGTTGACTGTAACATGGCATTCAAAAGTAGAGGTGCGGAGTCATCTCAGACATCTCTTTTCATTGCCTTGCACCCTTGATTCATCTCAAGTTCACAGCAAAACAGACCAGTAGCTTGTGCCCCATCCAGAAGCAAGAAGTCCTTATAGTTTCTAGAGGTACATCCTATTGTCTGACTTTCTACAAGTTTTTGCCTTCTAGGTAGGCATCCAAATTCAATGTAAACCTCTGAGTCTTTTTATAGGAATTCAGTAACTTTTGCTCCACATATGAGTAGTAGTAGTTGCTTACTATATAACTGAATATATATAGTTAAAAAAATGTGTATGCTCATCCTCATCCTGCCTGCATGTAAAGAGAAAATTGAAGGGAAACATTGCATAAAATTTATTTCCTGGGGTATTTCCTGCAAGGCTGTTTTAAACATATAGTATATTATTGTATTATTAGCGCAAATTACTGTGAGGCTTTTCTAGCACCAGATAAAATGATAACAAAGATCAACTAAAAAGTAGATAACTTGGATCAATATTTTTTAAAAACTTACTCTCCAGCCCCAAACTATGCCCCAAACCCTCAGCATTTGTTTTTCTTTTGGTGGCAGAACATTGATCACGTTGTGTCAAAGACTAAAGAAAGATCACTTTGACAAGTAGGATTTAGTTAAAGAGTGCACATTGCTAACAGGGGTGGTAGTAATAACGCACGGAGTGTAACATACACACTTGGTCTGGCTTCCAGCTGTTTGGCTTCACAGTTATTATGTGCACTGTGAAATAAATAAATCTTCCAATAATATAGCAATGGAACCATTTTGGATTCCATCAGTTACTCTTTTTGAAGATGAAAGAAAAGTTTCCTTTCACTTTTAATTTTGAGGTACTATGTAATCTCTCTCAGGTAAATCCTAAAAGATTAGGATGACCAGTGAATTTGGAGAGTGAACTTAAAAGTTAGTTCAAGGAAATCCACTATTATTTCCTAGATGCAAACATAGTCACTATTTAAAAATTCTTAGCTTTCCAGGAGTGAACACAATTTCAAGTCAGTAGTACAGTTAAGTTAATATTATTTCCGAGTCTTCTATTCTGATACAAATTTAAATCTAGGCAAGTATAGGAGAAAACATTGGCAAATTCAGCTTTTGGGAAAATTGTCTCAGGTTTCGTCAGAAAGATGTCTGTATTTTTGTCCAGATTTGTTGTTTGGTTTCGGTTTTGGTTTGTTTTTTTTTTTAATGTCAGATGTTCTCCAAAATGCATTTGATGGAAGTTCTTTAGGGCAGCTTTTTGATTTTTACAATACTTTGGGGGATCACATTTTTAATAGAGAAGCATTTCTACTTCTTGAGCTATTTCTTGTACTTGTGTGCAAACGCCTTACCACATAACCCAAATCCATGTTTACATCTAGGAAGAACTGTACAGGTCCAGAAAAGAACAGAAACTGAAGATGGAGGTAAATAAAACATAACATTGGTTTTCTAATACTTGGGTGGAAGGAAACCCTGTTCTGGCATTATCAAATCCCACTGGGTATCATACTTTTGTTACAGAGACAATAGAAATTAGAATTTTAAATCAAGTATAAGGACATTCTGAACCCGTTCATTTCTGTAAGACCCAGCATTTAATGAGCAACACTGAGATTTGAATGTGAAACAAACAAATCATGCAGTGTGTTGAAAGAATTGACTGTACAAGATCTGATATACTTGGACAGATGGGAATCCTATTTGTTGTCCTATTTAACTGCATTTAAACACTGCTATTTTCACCATAAACACACATACAGTACGCAAACAAGAACTTCTCTTGCTAATATCCTGATAATTTTGCCAAGAAATTTAAGAATTAGAAGATAAAAGAAAATAAGAGACATTACTTAAGAGTTTAAGTATCTCTTCAGTCTGATCTGTGGGCTTCAGCCTGAGATATGAATGCAGAAAGATATAAAAAAAGTTAAGCAATGAAAAGAATTACAGTTTTTCCCCTAGGTGTTTCATTTCAGCAAATGGCCTGTATGCTGGAACAAAACACAAACACAGTAATTACGCCTGTATAGAACACAGGGCTCTGTGTGTGTGTGTGTGTGTGTGTGTGTGTGTGTGTATGCCCTATTATCCAGTAAAGTGAACTTCTTGTTAAGACGTGATTTTTTTCCATCTTTGCATCCAGGTTTCACTTAGATGAAAAATGGCTGTAATTTCAGAAAAAAGTTCTTTTTGGGAGAATGGCTCCTGTGGAGTTTGAGTTTAACCAGTGAGCCGGAACGTAGACAATAACTGTCTGGGTTTCTCTGTGTCATTCTATCCAATTCCCTGGCATTTCTGCATTCGTCTTACAGCATTACACTTAACCTCATCCTCCTATCTGAGGTGAAGTCATTCACCACTACTATCTTCTTTTTATCACTAGCATTGTTTTTGTTTTGTTCTGTCTTGCTGTTAATAGTTTTCTTGGTGGACCTTCTGCAATAGTCTTGTTACACTACCAAAAGTTATTTTCTCAGTTAATGTGATTTAGTCCATGTCTTGGCTGTTTATTCACATTGTATTGTAAGAAAAAAAAGTAAATTGATGGTCCTGATTCTCAGTCTGGAAAAGCACAAATGAAGTCCCAAGCTTGCAGGTAGCTACTTTGAAGATAAATAACAAAAGAAGATAACAATAGAACTCTATAAAAGCTCAGAGTTTTGTTCACATGGGTTCAATTATGGGATTTGGATCCAAATATTATGTGGATTTTGTCCTTATAAATGGTCTGAAAACTCCTCTTGGTCCAGGTACTTCTTTTTTATTTTGGTTACTTGTGAAGGTCACATCGCTATCACAATGTGTGTGGGAGCTCCAAAGGCTAAATTATATTTTACAAGAGGGCTCACTTGTATAAAGTGCTAGAATGACTTGCCAAAGACCACAGAGGAAGTTTGGGGCAAAAAAAGAACAGAATGTGCATTTCCAACAACCTTGCCCAGTCCTTGAACCACCGGTTCAGCCTTATGTTTCACTGTTACTGTCATCACCATGACTCACAAGTTGTCCAATCTGCAGTCAAGCTTGAACGTTTTAGTAATTAGAACTGGCCAAGTTTTCTTTGTAAAAGAAAAACTTGAAGTATTGAAACAAACTTGCAAAAAAGGGGCTTTGGTCAAATTTGAACACCACTTGTGTTCACTAATTATGGCTAATTATGCAACTGAACCGCCTTAAAATGATTTTTCTGATAAAAAAAGCCAAGTGGTGGATGTTTGTAATACATAAATTTTCTGTAACATACTACATCCGGCAGTGTGTGCTCCGTTATAGAAAACTGGGCTCAGAAAAAAAGAAAAATTCCCCATCTAGGATAAACATAAAATCAGTGAGGAAAAAACATTGCTGATATTGGGGGAGGGCATCCTTTCACTTTAAAATTTTTAAATCTGAGTGGATCATTTCACCCATTTTTCATGGGTAGAAACTGAGAAACTCTTTTAGATATTAAGAAATACAAAAATACTGTGGTCTTCTGTAAGAAATTCTGAGGAAAAAGACCAAAATGAAAACATTTCATAAATAATTACATAAGACTAATTTGCATTTCTCAAGGATTTAACTTCTTTCTTGTCTTTTAGCTAGGTCAAAACAAACCATTAAATTCAGTTTATGCTGAAGGAATCTCTTCTAACTGTCATGAGTTAGGAGCTTCTGTTGTGAACAGAAGCATTTTTGTCATGTATTTTAAATATCTAACATTGTTTTCTTAAAAGAACAATTTTCTTTAAATAATATTTTAATGTATCTTAGAATTGCTGTATTTTAAGGGGTTTTTTTTGCTTATCACTGAAGCTTACCTCACTCGTTGGCACTTTTCTTCCCACTGGAAAACTTTGACATACATATTTATTGCAGTTCACAGTTTTTTGTGTTTCATCTGTCACTAAGGTCTCCTTACACAAGTGCAGAAGTATGCAACAATGAAAAATAATGGCAAGAAAACATTTAGACAAACAGTTCTAACACTGCAAGAGAGTTTGATCTGGCATGAGAGATCTGGCATAAAGGTTCAAGTCATGGGGTTAAAATGGGTTTCTTTTTTTTTTTTTCCTTAAACTCCTTTCCCTTCTTCTCAGTGATATCACAAACAAAATCTACTAGGGACATTATGCCACTGTGTCCCTGAATTTATGTACACCTGTATTCCAGGAACTGCTGCAATTAAGAAAGGACCTGCTCTTACTTTGTGAGACCAAACTTCATCGATATTTTAAAGAATGATACAACAAACATAACGAGTTATAAAAATAATTTTGCATTTTTCAGTTTACTAAAATACATCTTGGACTTCTGGCTGAGACAGATCTGTCAAATTTTGCTTTTGAAGTGTCTACAGGTTATAGTAATTTTTCACATCCTCATTGAAAGCACAAATCTAGGGGAAAAAGGTGCCACTCTATTGAATGGGAAGACAGATAAGACTGCCTTTGCAGTTTTTCTTTGGGGGAAAAATCAAAATCACTCACTTTAATCAGCTGTGACAAATAGAGTTTGGGCATGGATTTTAGCTGCATGTTGCCTGCTTGCAGCTAGTGCAGAAGCCACCTGGCACCAAGTGAAATGACTTTCTATCTGCTCTTATCTCCTCTTCCACTTCTTTCTACACAAAGCCAAGCAAAGTATCTTAAAGCTGCTTAATTTCATCTGCCTGACTAGAAAGAACCAGATGTATTAAAAGTTTGAAATATTTGAGAAAGTGGGTTAGGAGCAACAATCCTATGCTTTTCATATACAGTCCTTTATTTCATCCCAGACACTACCAGTACTTTTGTGAATGGGCATAGGTAGAGGTTAGCAAGTCAGAATAGCACCAACAGGAAACTTATGAACAAATCTGAATTGAAAATTCAGAGGCATACCTCTGTTGCAATATCTCCTGGGAAAGCACTTCAGCAGTGCACAAATCTCGTTAGCTCTGAGACACAGCTCTGCATAGGGCTCTGCTGCCTTCCATCCTCATTCACCATAAAGATCACATCTATTGCCTTACACTCTTTCCTCTTCAAGAAGAAATTAATGAACTTCCCCATGGTAAAATATAGAAATGTGAAGGGCCATGGATGAGTGAAGAGCCGAAGACTAAGACAAAGCAGCCTTTTAATTTTTATATGTATACATATGTAAATATATATAAATAAAGATTCGTGTGACATTAACCCAAAAGCAAAGTACAGAAATTCTTGTCCAAAAATTGACACAAGCATCTGTACAGCTAGACATTCAGAGATGTACAGTACTCTGTTCAGTACCAGCAGGACTTGTGTGCATAAACACTGTTGTAGAGCTGAGATGTAGTATTTAGCACTGGAATGGTTAAGGATATACTAGGAATGTCTTGCAGTTGAATCTGCCTAAATATGTTTGAATTATTAGTGGGTTAGCACAGAAAGCAGGAGGGGTTACTTAAGCATTTCTTACCCTGTTCAAGTTGTTTATCAAGTTCAGCCAAAGTTAAATGTTGTGCTCAATGCACTTCAAGTTTTATAGGTGGTATGGGGATAGATACATGTAGAGCTCTGCTACTTTCTGTTCGTATTCAGCAGTTGCTAACCTTCTTTTGCTCATTATCTAAAGCTGGTCTCCATGGGTCGCAACTATTTGGGACACATACATTTAGCAACACCCCTATGTTAATATGGTTCTCCAGAGATCACAGCTGGGACACAGCATTTCTGTAGCTGCTTATGATTAGATTAAGACTGTTCTCTTTCCAGCCTTTACTTCTTATGTCACTGTAGAACCATGAAGCCTGCTTTTGCAACTTATGCCCACTTAAATTCTGGAAACATCTCAAGGAGATTATGGTTTCTGGTAGTTTTCTTCTATTTTTGTATGTGTTGTTTGTTTTTGTTTGGGTTTTTTTAATATTTATTTTTAATTACTCCTGCTGTCATTTAAACAATTTTACTGTGAAGATTTTTAAACCACTCTTTTTCCTGGAGGAATTAAAAAACAGTATGTTCACATCCCCCTTCCCTTGTTCTCTTATTGTAAAAAAGGAGAGTATGTTCATCACTGCATTTATACTAGAGGGTACCATTTGCTTAAAGCTGCCATCCAAGTTCTTTGCATAACAGCTATCTAACTAGCCCAGTTCAAATGAAATCTGCTCTGCAACTGTAAACTTTCTAAGTACTGCATGTGCCCCGAATCCACTTACTTTAGCTGATAAAAAAGATAAGGTATACCAGATTAATATCTTTACCACTGGATACAAAAGGGTGTGCTGCTTGAGGAGTCTGCAGTGGAAGACTTTATTTTCCTGCACTGACATTACTAGATTTCAAAAAGGATGCCCAGTGCCTGAAGGTGGGCTTCCAGGCCAGTACAGGTACAGAGTGGGAATCCAGAAAACCTCAGACTCCCTCCACAGGTAAGAGCCTCCTGTGAGTTTTGGTTCTTGACTTGCTGTGTCTAGATTTGACCCTCCTCTCCAATGGACACAACTGTGCATGTATGCACAGTCTTTCCAGCTGATCGTATTCTTCTGCTTCTGAAAGTGGTACACTATTTTATCTCTGTTTAACAGTTCCTGGTTTCTTTTTGCAGTGTTCCTCATGGCTGATTCCAAAGGAAAAGCCCTTGTCTTGTGATTGGTGTAGTGCAACCAGTTTTCTGTCTCCTGGTTAGACAGGGTACACCTAAACATCTGTGAAAGTGTATACATGCTGTGTACTGAGTGAAGAAATACACTGAGTGCTTTCACATGGGGGTCACCTATGCATCCTGGTAGGGGACAAATCAGGTGTAAGGCTATCAGAAAGTTCTCCGGTATTATGTGAACTTATGATGTTATCTATTTAGTAAAGAAAACAATCTTGAATTAATATTACTTAAATGCATTTAGTACTTGCAAGGATTCTTCTTAGGTGAAGCTTTTAGCTTCATTCTACTTACTGCTGTCCTTGCTAAGATTCTTCAAAGATTAGTTGAATAGTTGTTTCACTTTTCTGGAAAAACCTGGAGAAATGCAGTGAGGTTTTGATGCCTGTCACATTGTGAAAGACTGTCACAATATCACATGTGAAAAACAAGCTGTGGTTTAAGAACTCCACACTCATTTATTAACTACCTTGTACAAGCATTGTGATCCTATCTTCCATCCCTGAGATTCAGCTCTGTGGGAGGGAGACCCTGAAATGGAGTCAATGAAGCCCATGAGCGTGATAGCAAAGCCAGCTGTTCAGGGTGCAGTGCTCCTCGCACGGAGAGCAGCCTGACATCCCTCACCCATACAGTACATACCACATCAGTGACCTCCAGCTGTTACATGAGGTTCATAAACAACTGAAGAAAGGCTGAGCTGCTCTCCAGCTCTTCCCGTCTTCCCTTTTTATCACCCAGCTGTGAGTATTCATGCAGACAGTTTTATTGATGTAGAGTTAATACTGTTTTTGCAGGACAAAGCTCTTAGCATGTCACAGCCTCCTAATGGGTGATACTTTGCATTTAGGGATTTTGGTCAAATTCCTTTCTGTGTTCCTCCCTTTTTGCCTTCCCCCTAGTCCATCTTTATGTTTATAACATCCACATTTGAAGAAAAATAAATTATGACATAGTTTTAATATTGTCATAAACATTGATATGATATAGACTGGGAAAACAATTGGAGTTCCTTCAGACTCTGAATTTGCATAACAGCTGTACTCCATACAGTGTTTCACCCCATAGCTACTTTCACTAAAATTCACAGGCTTTAGAGGAAGTTTTTCCTATCAGTCTCCTCATTCCTTCACTACTGCAGCTGCAGGTGCAGAACTTCAGAACTTCAAAGGGCATAGTGACAGTAAATCTGCAAAGAAATGTAGAGACTTCAGTACAATCTAGAATATCAAGGCCATCTTTGATAATTTAGAAATGCCTTGGTATGAGTCTGGTTTCAGACTTCAAATATCAAAGGAATGATTTCTATTAGATGTAGTTTCTTTTTTTTTCCCCTACTCATACTCTCTTTTAATTTGTGCACAGTTTCTTTATGATTCTCTATCAGATCAGAGAAGCTTTGTATCTCTAGGATTTACAGACTATGCACCTGGGGTTTGCTGAGCAAATTTTGGAAGTGGTAATAAACTGGAAAACATAAGTCTTAATTTTGTTTTTGTATCCTTTCTTTGGGGAGAGGGGAGGGATGAAGGTGTTTTGCCAAGTTTAGAACAATTGGTTGAATTTGACTGTTGAATGCTAAGTTGCTGTAGGACTTGTCTGACTTGCCACATCCTAGAATGATTCTTGAATGTTGAGTAAAATGAAAATTTTCGGGCTTATGGGTTGTTAGTTTAAAGTTTGTTGCATTTGTTGGCTACTTTTTTTCTTTCTGGCAGAATTCATCTGGATAAATTTTTTTCTCTCCCCTTATATATAATAGTAAAAGTATTTTGAAAGAGAACACTGAACTTCTTTACCTATCCAAAGTCTTGCAAAGTTTCTAACAGGTTTGCTATTTCCTTTCATCTCTTCAGCTGACTGTAATTTAGTCATAACCTAAGAATCACTGTGAAGTGAGTGGTCAGTTCCTAGAAAAGGATAGAAATCAGCTGCCACTTCTTACATGACCCTGTAAGAAGTGGTTCACCTGGTTCAGTGTGAGGTTAGGGAAAATGAAAACAGTAAAAAGCTTTGAGAGAAAGAATACTCCCAATTCCTTTCCTTTTTATTATTTTCTTTCTTTGCATGTCATCCTTTCTCTCTCTGTCCCTTTTTTCTAAAGTGAGAAATGTGGTACTGTGATCAGAAAACTTCGGTAAATAATACTTCAAAAATATGTTAGTTCTAGGGTTGAGTAAAGTTTTAGCAAAGAGGCTCTGATATTTGCTGTTAAGAATTTCCCTCACTAGCATCATGTAAAGCTGTGGAATCTGCTAGAAAGCAGCATTCTAATCCCTAAGATAAATATTTTTTAGTTCTGTAAGCAATATTGTGAATGAGAACATATGGCTGAAGCAAATGGTAATAATAGCAGGTCACATCAGCATGAAATACGTGTTCTGTCATTTATAACAATAAAGGGATTTGTTTTATTAAAGAGTTGTTTATTCATACACACTATGCAGCTGCTAATGTCAGTTTATCATTGTGATCTTGTTTTGTTCATTACGTGGCAGCTGGAGGTTTGCTCTCCATGGGCTTTGCAGAGGTCAAAAGAAGTATTTTTTGTAATTTGAAAGGCTCTGTTCCTTAAAAGGAACTTGACATCTTTCAGAACATAATCTACTTTTGCTACATAGTTACTCAGAACATAGTCTACATAGTCTGGTATTAACCAGACTATTCTATGTAGACATATATTTCCGATATGTTTTCTGATGAGATAGTTTACATATATATATATACGAATCTTTATACAGTGTTATGATTGAGATTCTTATCTCCATCTTCTGTTCTGATTTTCTTGTGGCCCCCTAAAAATCTGTCTCCCTTATCAAACACAATTTTAGAGTTTGGGGTTTATTTTAATGACTTATTGGAGTGGTACAGTGAAGCAGTAGGATCAATTAATTACATGACTAAGCAACTTCATTTGTATTTTTAATACTTGTTTTTTTTCCTTATAGATTTGTACTGAAACTGATTGAAACTCACAAAAAATTAAAATGTTTCTATGTCTTTCAGAAAAGATCCACTCTGGAGGAAAGACTGCGTGTGATATCAGTTCCTTTCAAAACTGGAGACAATAAAGTGGTGAAGGACTTATCTATCTAAAATAGGACGTGAAAATGAATCAATTTTATTATCCAGATTTCTTTGGTAAGAGTCTGTGATTGCTTGTGTGTAAATGCAAAGTAAACACTATTATTCTTAGAGGTTGCTTGCAAATGAGAGAGACTTTGGGTTTTGTTTAGGAAGCAGACAGAACTCCTACCATTTTTTTTTGCTCCTCACATTTAGGAAGATCAGTGTTTGACATGCTTCCTTTTTATTTTGCCTCAAGGGTAGGAAGAACTGGAGTGAGATGTACCGTAGTTTTGTTTTGTCCAGGCAGAAGAAAACATGTAGGCTGAAGGTGCTCATTTGAATGTAGCCTACAATTTCAGTGGAGAAAAGAGTGAATTTCCCATTTATTATTAAGAAACAGTTATTTTAATCCAGTGGGATTTGGAAGCTGATAGGATCTGTTGTTTGCATGAAAGTAAAATTTATACTTCTTTAAAAACCTCACACTGAGTATGTTTAAGTCTGCATGAACTGTTTTGAGATTAATTTTGGTATAGACTTGTTAGAATTTTCACAGGATTAAAGCAACACAGGGGACAGAAGAGGCTTTTCTCCTGTGTAAACCTTGATCATCCTCGCTGTCTTCTTGAACTTTGTTCATTCAGCCCATTGGGGCCAAACTCTTACATACTATAACAATTTGCAGCATTTTCCATCTCTTCTATTTTGAGTTGTTTGATTCTGTTGAGTTCAGATGTAAGTCCTGGCAAAAGTTTTAAAGATGACCTTTATATTTAAACTGTTATGAGGAATATGTCCTCAAGGAATTAAGCACATACATTTCAGTGTAACACTGTTGACTGAAACACTGCTCATCATCTCCTAAAACCTCTATCTTTGCCCCGAATTTAACTTCTTGAGAGTGAATTAACTTGGTGACCTAATGACTTAGTTTTTTAATAAACATTTGGATACAATGACATAAACCAGCAAGACAGGCTTATAGCCAATAAAAAGGTTTCTTGAGATAAAGTTTATATATCAAAAGCAGCTGGTTTTCCAAGACATACTTCTTTCTAATTATCCCTGTTACTGGAAATCTAGACAATAAAATAACAGATATGGTATCCTATATAGAAGAATGAAAATAGACCTAAAATATTAATGTCATTTAACTTTGATGAGTAGAGAGTAGAAAACTGATTTGTTAAACTTAATATTTTAAAAACTTCATTAAATAATTCAAGTTTATTTCCCTTCCAGCTTCAACGTGTGAGAAAAATAGGTTACATTTTCCTGATTTTTATTCTTACTTTTAAAGAAATCATCTATTTTTCTACTTAAGACACAGTTTGCATGAGGACAAGCACAATTTTTGTTCCAGGTCAACATTTATTCCAAGTATGTGACTGTAATGATGTAAAACACATAGCAATACATAACTTGGATTAATATTTATGGATCCTTCTTAACAATAAACATATCTTACATTTCCATTATGCACATTTTTCGGATTTTTATATGCATCATTCATTATTCCTTCAATAAAGCAATGGCGGGAACAAACAGTTTCTTTGTTGAACACCATTTCATCTGGAATTCTGAGGATACATTTTTTAACATTGTGTTAAATTGTTTTGTAACAGATGGCTCTAAATCCAGTTGAAGAACATGTATTTGGAGTAAAATTGTTCTTCCAAGAACACACAAATGTTATATTTTTTGGACAAATTAATTTACTGTTTTAAAAATACGTATACACTAACATTCATGACAATGATTAATCAAGTTTACATAAGAGTTTTAGTGTAACTGTAGAAGATCAGTCATGTTTATCAATCTGATGCTAATAACATTCCTTACTATTCCAGCTCTTTTATGTCCCTGTCTTAAGTCTTTATTCTTGTAAACTTCTCACTCATACAGTTTTGTACTCACAAGTGAAAGATTCGCAATGAACCAGACTAAAATACACTCAAGTTCTGTCCCCCTTTTTCTGACTTTTTTTCTTAGTAGCTATTCAGTTTTAGTTCTTCTTGAGACTCTGACAAACTGAAAAAGTGCTGACATTACTTTTCTGTTGTCTTTATGAAGGAGAAGGGACTTAGCAACTTATACTTCTGTTTATGAAACACTATTTTGAAAAGAGGTATCTCACACTGGGTACGTGTTTCGGTATTATATATAGGCTTTACAGTCAAGAAGTCTCCCATTACACTGTGAGGTTTCTATGGGCTCTTGAAAGTCCAAGTTCTGTACATGCTTGAGTCTGTGTCCATAACGATGTTCTTAGTGACATAACTGTGTATGTGCACATTTTAAAATTGTTTGATACTGAAATGTAACAATGAAAAAAAAGTCCTACTTTATTATTCTATTTGCTTGTTGATAGTCTCACATGAACTGGTTAGACAAAAAAAGCCAGTAAGATATTTTCACTTTCTTTCATGAAGCATCTAATCAATCTCATATTTATCCATGTAAACTGTAATTTTTAAATCAGTCAAAAATTTTAACAGGTCTGAAACAACTTTCCTTCATCAGTTGTATAGTGCCCTCCTTGAATTTAATAGGTTGATGTTAAAAAAAGATCTCACAATCAAAGGCACTGAACCCATAACAACAGGGGATTTCAAAGGAAATCTGTGACTTCTATCTCTGACTCAGTGAAGTACATTGTACAGTACTGCTGATTTGTAAGTAACAGTTCTTAGATCTTTCAACTAGATTCATTGTGACTTGTATAATTTCCAGATCACTGAAATACAGCAAAGACTATCAGTAAGTACTCAATACTGCTCTTAGAAAATGTCCTCAGGAAATGACTATAATAATATTTTTATGCTACCAGTCTGAACTATTACTATGTGTTATCAAATAGTTTCTATGAATTAATAAATGTAAATGTAGCTGCTTTTTACCTGCCTCCTACTGCTAATATCTCACAACTTACTTGAGAAAAATTCCCCTTTTTGCTCTGAAAGGAATTGTAAATTTTAGTATTATTAATACATATAAAAATTAGCTGAAATTTGCTGTCTTCAGAAATAGCTCTTTGTGGAGGAAAGATTATTTTGTAAATAACTAGGTAAACCCTAAACTGGTAGTCATAACAAACAAATGGAAATAAAAATGTTTCTAATAGCCATGTCTTCTCAGCACAATTAAAGCAAGAGACTAAACATTGTAAACAACTTTTTATCTGCCAAAACATGAGTTCAGAGCAATTATCTTCCTTTATTACAGATGACACCACAAACAAGCAAAGCAGCAGTTTAACTTTGCTCTTCACATTTGCTTTGCATGTTAGAGATGCCACCAACACCAAACCACAAAAAAACCAAGCAATAACCAACAGAACAGAAAACAGCAAAGAGCCTTTTAGATTTTGATATTTAAATGAAGAAGGAAATAATTTTAAATGGATTGGCTTAAAAATGTATTTAAAAACATTCATTAGTATTTGACAAACACTTGAAGATATTGTACATTTTAGAACAACAATAACTAATTTGCTCTCAAATGATATTTAATAGAAGGTTTAATGCCTGAAGATAAAAATAGAAAAAATACTTTAGAAGCACAGAAATATAAAACTTTATGCACCTTTCCAGATAGGTAAGGCAGCAGTTAACCCTGGCAATACTGAGGCAGGGTTGGGTGTTCAAAGTTGTGAAGATGCTAGTCAGTATCTTCAGTATATGCCTCTCTGCTCTCACCATCTTTTGACAGTGTTCAGTTGTACTTCGACAGCAAGTGCTGTGCTATTTAAAACAGAGCTGCGAAATTAAACCCACTCAAGCTGCTCCTTTCCTCTCCCCCTTCCAATAATGGAGGAACTACCAGAGAGATTATAAATTGGAATCACAGTTTACTGAAAATCTCAATAATCACAACAATATTAACAACAAAGATTGTACAGAAGAGAGATGGTGTTTTATCCACAAAAGGGTATTCACCACTGAACAAATGAACAAATGGGAGTTTTCATGGCTTAATGCCTGCATCCCCCTCCACACCCCTTCAGTCCAAGAAAACAATGAGGAGCTGCATCAAGCAAAACCCCTTGGAAGCTAGATCATCCCTGTTGCACCACACGCTCCCCTCACATGTCTCCATCGGTTTCACTCTGCGCAGCTGTCTCCAGCACCCTCACCCCCCACTCAGCTCTGCTGGGATTGGGCTCCACACAGCTTGGCCCTGTGTCACTGCTGCTCTCTCTCGTTTCTTTTTCTCCGAATGGCATCTTGGGCTCGCTGTCGCTGTCTTTCAGCACTAAACCACAAAAGCTGTGGTTTAGAGGAACAGGAAAAGGAACTGCCAGTGGTGAAGAGGATTTAGGTCTGCTGGGACCACCCAATGCCTTTTTCCTGCAGAGATCCAGGCAAAAATGCCCAACTTTCGATTTCTGGGCCCATATTTTTTTTCCCATGGAAAGCTTGCTTCCCCAGCATTGACATGTGTGGTATTGAATAGACAGTGCTATAAGCTCCACCCCCTTGTCTCTGTACCCAGGACAGGTCCATATTTGCATTACAGGTTCTTGACACTATATGTCTGGATAGTCAGTTTCACACAAAGAAAAAGAATATTCTTTCATCCAGGCTTGTTAATTTGTATTCCATGTTCAAGATACATGAGCCTTCTCTTCAATTAGGAACATAGAATGTGATCTGAAAGTCATAAGCAGAACTCACAAAATATCAGACCAGAGATAAACAATGAGCACTGTACAGATGTTTTTGCAGAAATGGAAGGCATCCGTAAATATTTCTGGAAGAGAACAAAAACACAACATGCAACAGAGAATGGGACAACATTCTGAGCAGGTCTAATAAAATTAACCTTGCTTCTACAAGAGACACGCTATTGCCATGGACTGGTTTGTATAGCCATTTACAATTGTTGTAGTTATTGGTGCTGACTTCATTTAAGTGTAAATGGTGGAAAGCAAAGGCACTCCTTTTCGGTACAAAATCATTGGTTTATGCAGCACTAAATGGATTTCTTCTCAATTTGCACATTGACATCTTCCTCCAAATAATATGTAGCGTAGGTAGTTCTTTTCCTCATCTTGAGGACTGCTTAACAGTTTGCGACATTAAAAATATCTCTAGGCACATTTTTTGCCTGGTTTCCTGAGGAAACAAGGTTTAGGCAGTCACGCTGTCTGTGTTTCTCTCACTGGTACTCTGGAGTGCCTTGGACAGTTTCAGCAAAACTTGACAGACTTCAAGTTTTCAAAGATATTAAACTCTTTCAACCAGCCTGCACCAAATATTGCCCTGGGGCCTCCTTCAGGCTCCAGAGCTGTTTGTTTGATCCATCAGAGTTGAATTGTTCTGTTTAGGCTCACCCAGCAGCCAAGAAATAGTAACTAGCCAGGCAGTAAGCTCACAAAGAGCTTCTGGTCAGTTGGCACAGCTGCATTTTCACAAAGCTACAGTGCATGATACTTCTTGCTGAGCTATCAGGTCAAGAAAAAATGATAGGGACATGACAGGTTTTGGGTAGACTCCATGCAGAAGTACAGACGTGGCTGCACAGAACCTCAAAGCACTGGGTTTTTAACCATTCTATAAAATAAATACTAAGAAAACTCCTGAAAAACAAAATAAACCCAATGAAAAAACCTCTACAATTTTATTTGTCACAGAACTACTTAAGTGATGAAACAAAACACAGGGTTCAACACTCACCACCATCCAAACATGCACATAACACATCTGTTAGGAAGCACTCAGTATCTGAAAGCTACAGAAACAGACACGCATATCCAGAATGCATGTGAGCATGTGTGTGCACGTAGATATATATGCATACTTGCGTATGAATGCACTAATACTGGCATCTTCATAAGCTGATGGACATAGTCCATATAAAAACACTCAAATTCTGTGCCCTTGGTATTTCCAGCACATTCTGGCCTCAGGACACCCAGTCGCTACTCTACTATATGGTGGAGCACAGTATTTGGCCAGTAAGATTAGGGTCAACTCTACCAATTTTAATCAAGTTTACTGATTTGGCTTTTCTAAATAAAAGTTCTGGATACACTATGTCGTTTGTCACTAGCAGGGCTCATATTTCATAATTACAATGTGAGCTGCAAATAAGCTTCGCAAGGGCAATGGTATCACAGAAACTTTCTAGTAGTTCTAGAAAGCAGCTTTGTTTCAGAAAAAAAATCAGAAACTATTTCACAAATTTCTTTTATTGCCAAAAATCTATTTCAAAATGTGTTAGCCATTTGACTTTGCTCTTTACTATGAGTTGCTGTCTGTCTTTGGTTAAGTACAAAGTGATTGGAGCCAAATGATTACGGCAACAATTTAATATTTTTTTATAATTTAATGAAAAATATGTATTAAAAATTAGTAACAAAATCGAAGGAAAAAACCCAAAAAGAACATTTGAAGGGCATAACAGAGTGGACAGCAAATGTCCTGTAAGTAATGCCAGCAGGCAGGAAATAACACAGATTAAATTCAAAGCAGCCATTCGTGTCTTCAGTCTCTCCAAGAATGCTAGTATAAATCCAGCTGGCACCTCAGGTAGCTTCTCCAGCCACATCTGCCTGATGCATTTGGCTGTGTCTGATACTTCTTTTTTTCTATTTTTTTTTTCTTTCTTTTCTTAAGGAATGGCCTAACTATTTCTGCTAGGAAAAGTATAATTCATTTATTTCAGAATTTCACAGAACAGATAATTCACCACGTGGCAACTTCTCATCAGGTTTTTCCAACTCTTGAATGCTGAGCAGGAACAACTGAACAGCTATGACTGCCATGCTTCATATTATTTAGAGAGGCATGGCTGTATTTCCATCACGTTTGTGGTTTTCCTTTTTCAGCAAGATGCCCAGTCGTGAGCTTGAAGAAATGCTAGCTTCTTGCTGTTGCACCTAGAAAGCCCTGAACCAAAGACAGCAGTATATCAGCAAGAAAATAGGTGTTCAGTCCGATTACATAAAGCACTAGCTGATTAGCATCGTGCTAGTCCAAAATGTTTTCGCAAGAATCTAGAAATAATTTTACACCAGAAATTATCTGACCAGATCTCACCTTCATATGATTCTGCTGAATTTTGGCTTAAAATCAGGAAAGATGTGGATAACTGTCTAGAAAAGGATCATAGTCTCAAAATGTGAATCAAAACTTTCAAAAGCCTCTAAATTGGAAGTGGAGTTTTGTTACAAGCTGTCTTTCTTTATAAGAACAGGACAACATGGGATTATGGAACTTAAATGCCTTGTATTTTGGTTATATATTTTTTTGCTTATGAGAGTACATTTTCTCTACTTGTAATAAATGTCTTTTGTATATCTGCATGTATATGATGCAGTCATCCTGGAAAATTTTATATAAATTCCCAATTCAGATTTGAGTTAGATGTGTTATGTGAAACCTCAAAACGACACTACTCTATTGCACATTAAAAAAAAAAAAAGAACATTAGAAATAAAAAAGTGCATTATTCTATCTACTTCTTTATGCCTGCACAGCATCAAGCAAACAACTAGCTCTCAATAAACCTTAAGAAATAACAAATAAGCACAAGAGAGTACAGCTGAAATAATCCCAAAGAATTAAGGCCAAGTAGTTAGAGCTTCTTAGACATGTTGACTATAAAGGAGTGTTTTCCTTGAGGGAACTTGAGGTTAACCATATGGCACACTGACCTAATCTTCAAAGGCACAAGAATGGGAGGCTTTAGCTGAAGCATGGCATTGCTGTCTAATTCTGTGACACAGAAGATCATTTTCTGTAGCTCTGTAGATAATTCGGTAGTCTTTATTAATAAAGTAGTTGTGTATGTTAATATTATAGCCAATACTCAAGCATAATGTTTTAGGATATAAAGAGAGGAGTGACAGAGCCAGGAAATCAAGTCGCCTATGTGGAACAGTGATTCACTGAAGTATGAATCACTTGTGTCCAAAGGCAGAACTGGTCCTATTTGTGTTTTGCATTGTGTCAGTAGTTCCATGGCCAATCATTGTTTTCAGGGCTTCTATCCATGGAAAATTCATTTTTAAATAAAACTGGTACACAAAACACCAGGCCAACAGCACAAGTGTTAATTACTGGAAGTTACACGTGTTTTCCCATATAAAAGTCATATGGGTCATTTGTATATATTTTTCAAGACAAAATTGATTTTGGAATTAATATTTGAACCATATTTATATTTTGTGAACTTGAGAGGAAAAGATGTGTGAATTTTAGTCTCTCATTTTTTCAGCTTTTATATTATTGCTCATTCTTTCCGCTATCTATTCTTCGAATCCTTACTACTTTGTACCACAGGTATTTTTGTTCCAGGATTTGTTTAGCTACAGTTGCAAACCCAGTTGACCTCTGAGAGCCTGATTACATAATCAAACAATAGCAGACTTTTAACTCCCAGTGTGTTCCTTGCAATGGGACTTTTATTTATGGTTTATTTCCTAACTATTTCATAACAGATAAGATGAAAATTTGGATTATAAGCATAAATGTTTTTAGTTTAAAAGTATAAAAGGTTTTAATGAAAACTTCATGATCAGAGCAAAATCCTTCCAAGTAATGATGGTACATGAATAATTCTACTTTTCCCAAACACAGTATGAACCCAAGTGTCATTGTTTTCTGTCTGGAATTTGAGAGGGATACTTAAAACTTCAGGTGTGACAAACCCTGACCTCTTCAGCAAAATTATAGAAATGGAGATGGAGGAGATTTTTTCTGTCCAGTTTGAGAGACGGATAAACTGGACACTTTTGTGTAACCCTGTTACCTGTGTATTAAACATCAGTAACATAGCTCTATAATTTGAAGATTTCCCACCATGAAAATTGTTTTTTTCTTAACTCCTTTTCTCCAGATTTTGGTGCTTTGGGATTTATATGCATATATTTCATTACCAGACACCTACCTTGAAATAAGTAGGGCTTCCTGACACAGTTTGGTGAAGGGGGAGGAATTTATTAAGTGGTCACAAAGATTAATAGTAGTAGGGCATCATTATACCTTCTATGAAGCTTATTTATCCTAGAAAATTCTGTCTTGGAAATATCCGAAATGTTGTGGTGTAACTCAATATGGGGTTGTTTTGGTTTGTTTTTTTTTTTTTTTTT